>CM077163.1:19362812-19613815 GCA_039583875.1 Platanthera guangdongensis
ATTGTGACGGAGGCCCATGCCTGTCACTCGTATATATATATATATATATATATATATATATATATATATATATATATATATATATATATATATATATATATATATATATATATATATATATATATATATATATATGTGTGTGTATATATATGTGTGTGTGTTTGTATATATATATGTGTGTGTGTGTACACACACACACACACACACACACACACACACACACACACACACACACATATATATATAAGGGAGATATCAGGTGCGGGCAAGCTTGCGTGCGGGCTTACGGGCAGGGTATTTTGGGGGTCAAGATTATTTCAAATCGAAAAGTGATCAACATGAAAGTTGTATATCTCGGTGAGACTAACAACCTTCATGTTGATCACTGTTTGATTTGGAGCCGTCTTTACCCTCGATTTGGGCCCCGAAATCTGGGGCGGCGTGAGTGCTACAGTAGCGATCTCGCCGCCCCAGATTTCGAGGCCCAAATTGAGGGACAATAAGGCTTCAAATCAAAATGTGATCAACATAAAAGTTGTTCATCTCGCCGAAATCTACAACTTTTATGTTGATCATTTTTCGATTTGAGGCAATTTTGACTCTTGCCCGCACGCCCATACACCCGCATATGATATCTCTATATATATATATCTATACTATATTTAAAAGATTTATCATCATTGAGTATTTGCCTAGTTATATGAGACGTCAATTTAATCACAGTCGTCCATCCTACATTACAAACCCACTCTCACGCGGTCTCCTTCCCGATCCCATTACCTCGCACCCCCTGCTCCCCCTTCTCTCCCTAATACCCTAACCCAACGCTGCTCTCTTCTTCGCAGGCGCGCCACATTCTCACCCGCAATCCTCATCACAAGAACGTCATCACCATTATAACACCTGCCTCGTGCTCTCACACAGCTTTACGATTTCCACGAGGAGAGAACTTCGTGCCGTCGACGACGTCGTCTCCTTTCTCCGGGAATGTCTCCTCTTTCTTTCTAGGTTCTTATTTCATACCTCTTCATGCCTAATTACATCGATGATGCCTCTCACCTCTTCCACCCCCTGCACGCAATTAGGTCGATGCCTCCCCTGCCCGTCGAGAGATCGCGAAAATGGAGGCGTCGAAGTGAAAATAAGAGTCAGGAGAGATTGAAGGAGCTCATGGAGGACATCGCCCCTTTTGATCGCGGCTTCGAAATCTATTTTGAGGACCAGGAGTGTGTCTACTAGGTTTGGATTTCCATTCTATACTTCCCAGTTTCCATTAATCTTTCTGGGACGATTGTGATATCATTCCTAGGCAAAAAAGGTCCGTTTAGTTGGTTATATTCCGAGCTTCTGCAATAATTTTTTTCAAGTACCTGCGAGGTAGAAGTGAATATTTTCAGACCAAGTGCCCATTGTTTTGATTTCATTTTATCCTGGTTAAATTTTTTTTATTCCGAGCCCTGTCTTCATTCCATTTTCTCTTATATCGATACTAATACTGCAAGTTATACCATCACTATTGTCGATGGCAGACATCATAGTTGTGGCTACGACGATATTGGGCTTAGCTGTTCTATGACATGCTCAGGATCAAGGGCAAGGTTCAAGCAATGTGTCCATTTTGAGGTTAAAGATTTGGCTACTGTAAGTGAATAATATCAATTTTGTGTGAATGGTTAGATTTTTATTTCCAATGTGAATATTCACAACCAAGATACTTAGATATCAAGGACATTCATGATTTGATAAGGTAATTTCCTGTGGCATAAAAGAAACATAAACAAGGGCACGACACTTGGTTGTGATTAATTAGGCTATTAATCTAATTTCTTTTCACTACATAAAGGCACCCCTGATTAATAATATGCATAAGATGCGAACTCAGTTTTTTGGTTATTATCTTGCATCCATTAGGATTTTGATATCTCCTATAATTACTGTCTCTCATTCTCTCAGGAACCTGAATGCCACTTTAAAGTTTCACTTCTGCTAGGTTGGATAGTTACTCATTTACAACAATTATTTACCTCCATAAGCATTCTGTTATCAAACATCAAAATTATTTACCCAAATCTGAAAACCACTCTACTTTGTGATTTAGGCTTATGCTTTAATATGAATTTTCTCTTGACCATACACTTAAAACACAATGATTTCGACCATCAAAATTGTTCAATCAACTATTTTTACACTCCGCCTTTAGCATACAACTTACACACAAAATAAAATGTGGGTTTTTTTAAGTGTAATGTAGGGTAAACAATTGTCTTGGGGATCTACTAATTGTCCTGGGTGACGATTGACATTTAATACTCTTCAAATTGTTGTAGTTCTGCACCACTTTAGGGGGGGTTACCACCATAAGCATTTAATTGGACTTCCATCAAGAATGAGTTCATCCCCCCACCCCCCACAAAAATATATATATTAAAGTCACTATAGTAATCTACAATTAGTCCTTCTTTGTGTATACCTTTATCTCGCAGCCAGTGCCCTCGGTTTTTTTCCAGAGGGATGAGACCGTGTAGGGCTTTGGAAAAACCTCTGGCTGCAGACCATTTAGTTTTAATTATTCAATATTGTTCTGATTAATTTTCACTATAGTAATCTGTGTTGATTGTAATCAAATTTTTTTTATTATAATTTGTGTTGTTCATAATATGTGTTGTGCATTAGTTAGTTTGGTTTCTCCTAGGTGCGCTCGAGTCGAATGCATTCGTTAGTTTGGTTTTCACTATAATGTCACCCCACCACAAATGTCACCCCTATCACAAATGTCGCCCCCACGACAAATGTCGCCCACACGACAAATGTCGCACCCACGACAAATGTCGCTCCCACTACAAGTGTCGCTCCCACGACCAATGTTGCCCACACCACAAGTGTTGCATCCACGATAAATGTCACACCCACCACAAATGTGGCATTCACCACAAATGCCGCACTCACGACAAATGTCGCACACAGAACAAATGTCAGTATCCACGAAATTTGTCGCACCCACGATAAATATCGCACCCACGACCAATGTTGCCCCCATGAGAAATGTCGCTCTACGACAAATATCGCACCCACAACGAATGTCGCACTCACGACAAATGTCGCCCTCACGACAAATGTCGCATCCACGACAAATGTCGCACCCCCGACAAATGTCGCACCCGTAGACATATGTCGCACCCACGACACATGTCTCACCCACGACATATGTCGCACCCGCGACATATGCCCGCCCGGGCCGAAGGCCCGTGCCTGTCACTCGTATATATATATGTGTATGTGTGTGTGTGTGTGTTCTTTATACTATAAGGGAGGAGGTTTTTAGGGGTGGTGTAACATTTCTGTTCCCAAAATACCCTTCTAAATGGTGTAACTTTCATCTTTATACTATAAGGGAGGAGGTTTTTAGGGGTGGTGTAACATTTCTGTTCCCAAAATACCCTTCTAAATGGTGTAACTTTCATCTTCTGAAAAAGCCCTCCACTTTTTCTACTTCCCGCCAACATTACCAGCCACAGGATCTACTGCAATCAAGGGTCATGGATGAGTCACGGATGAAGCCACAGATCCTTTAGTTTCCCACCACACAATCTTTTAAAATCAATGGTCACGGATCAAAAAGCGGAGGGCCACTGATCATTTCTTTTTATTTCTCTCCGCCTCTCACGCGCTGCCATTTCCGCGTGCTCGCCGTTTCCGCTTGACTTCTGGCTCTGTCGTGCCAAACGCCGCTGACAATCTCCAGGGCATCCTTTTTCTTTCCTTCGCACTGCATCCAACCACCTCCATCCGCCTCCGAACGACTCTATCACACACTGCATCCAACTGCCACCGCCTCTGTCGTGCACCGCATCCCGATTCTGCATCGGTGTTCCCTCATCTTCTCTGCTCCACTGTCCAGGCATCTCCAAATTCAAAGTTGATGCACCATCTCCCTTGCGCACGCAAAGGCTCCACACTCCCTGTCTCCAGCATTGTCGAAGAAGCTCAGACTAAAAAAGGCAGACAACGACTTCTTTCTCGCTAAAACCAAATAGGTATGCCCTCCTCTTCTTTCTCCTCTTCCTCTTCTTCTCCTTTTCATGCCTTCAAAGTTTCGATAGTTATAATATTTTGTGGATTAACTAATAAAATATCGGTTGAACCCTAGGGCGACTCCGTTCTTGGAGACCCTTCCTGATAGGTTAGGGAGGATATGAGCGAAGAAAAATGGTTCCGTTCAATGATAGCTCCACAGATTCTAGCAAGCAACATTTTTGTTGGGTCATTGCGGTCAACAAGAATTTGATGAAATTTCTCCTAGAAGCAGTTTTTGTGATTGAAATAATCGGATACCTCGGTGTTAAGATTTTTATTCTTCTTCCTGTCATTTTTTGTTCTTTAATGATCTCCCTGCTCCATCTTTCAAATTAACATGCATAGCAAGAAATAAAGAATATATCACTTTTTCTTCAATATTTAAACTTTTACCAGGTATATATGCAAGGCTATTTGGAGGTAATTTCTTACCATATAATCCAAATAGAAAAAAAACTTTAGTTATATGCCTTCAATTTTAATCCTCAAAACCACCATTTCCTCTTTGTAGTTTTTGAAGATGAGGACTTACAAATTTTAGAAAGTTCTATTCACATTTACTGACCTATTTATGCTTTGATATCATTGTAAGTGAAGTTGACGGGCCATGTATGATGGTCATTCTAGAGAACAAATTGGATCATGCATCAGCATAAGGTGTTTGTGAAAATGACTGGATAATGATGCACTTCTAATTTTACCTTCAACACGGTAATATGCTGAACACTATTGTTTTTGTAATTTTAAATTTTATCTATTTAGTAAAAAAATTATTTTTGTTCAAGAGATATACAGTTTTTTTATTTAAGATACTTTATGCTCTGTACGACTGTACCTCAAAAATATGTTAAAATTGTTGATTCATAGTGAGAGTTTCACCTACAATTCTAGATTTTTTGAAATAAATTTTACTTCGAACACCCCCACTAAATGTTATTTATTAAATATTTATTTTTTGTTTTACCTGAATATATAGTTTTTGTCCCATTAATATTTTTCCTCATGATTCATGTCTCTTCACATGAAGTGAAATGTTAGAATGGAATTGGATCATGCCAATGAAGTCAGTTTGAAGACAATGATGTTGTTTGGTGGAGACCAAATATTTAAACAATCATCTTTCTTTATCGTCCTCCCCACATCATCCATTAATATGAGTTGAAAATTAGCATGTAGTTTTACTTGAATAGTAATGCACTCCTTCTTTTCCTGTAAAAGTAGCAAACACGCAGCTAACAAACAGGCAGAAATTTGAATAATTGAAAGTTTTATTATCCAAAAAGATATCATTTACAAAGGTATGACCTCCCTTTTATAGAATGGAGGAGATACGAGAGAGTACAAACAAACAATGTGGGACTAAAAATTTACAGGGCTGAGCGGCTAGAAATTAAAGAGACTGCACAGGCCGCACGGTTAGACAATGGGCTAACCGCTCGGCAACTACAGCAGGAAGAGAACATGCCGCAATAGGAGACCGCTAGACCGCTCGGTCTCCAAGCTTCTGAGAGAGACCGCCAGACCGCTCGGACTACAAACAGCAACAGTCTGAACATGAACCTGCTGGAAAGGAACCGCTAGACCGTGCGGTCAACAACCCGCCAGACTAGACCGTCAGGCCGCCCGGTCTAATACTTCAACACTCCCCCTCAAGCTGGAGCATAGATATCAATCATGCCCAGCTTGTCACAAATGTGGAAGAAGGAAGTAGAGATCGGTTTTGTGAAGATATCCGCCAATTCTTTGTCGGAGGTGACAAACAGAGTACAAATCTGTTTCTTCAAAACCTCTTCCCGAATGAAGTGGCAGTTGATTTCTATATGTTTTGTTCTCTCATGGAAGATCGGATTTTTGGATATGTATATAGCGGCCTTGTTGTCACAGAACATAGGAAAAAGGATAGTCGTAGACCTCTCCTAGGTCAAGCATTAGAGCCCGCAACTATTTTAACTCGCACGTGGTTGATGTCATACTCCGGTATTCGACTTCTGCACTGGATCTGGAGACAACAGACCATTTCTTGCTCTTCCAACTCACAAGGTTTCCTACAACAAAAGTACAAAAGCCTGATGTGGTTTTACGATCGCCTTTATCATCCCCATAGCTTGAATCTGAGTAGGCTTCAACCCTCAGATGACCATTCCTCTGAAAGATTAGCCCTTTGCCCGGTGCTGCTTTGACATACTCTAAAATCTTCAAGGCAGACTGAAGATGACACTCCCTGGGAGCTTGCATAAACTGACTAACCTTGCCTACAGCATAAGAGATGTCGGGTCTGGTCACTGTGAGATAGATGAGTTTTCCCACCAAACATCTGTACCTCGTGACATCAGATAGAAGAGGCGAGTCATCTATCCATGTTTTGTCTTCTCCAATAGCCATGGGAAACCGAGCCGGTTTGGCACCTGTCAATACTGCCTCTTGTAGAAGATTAAGAGCATACTTCCGTTGGGAGAGAACCAACGAGTCAAGCGTCCGAGAGATTTCTATCCCCAAAAAGTATTTCGGGGAGCCCATATCCTTCGTGACCAGGTGTTGACGGAGGTGTTTCTTCGTCAAGTCCACCCCAGCTTGGTCATTGCCAGTAAGAAGAATATCATCCACATACACTGCCAAAACCACCAGTTCCGAGGCAGTTTTGCGAATAAATAAGGAGTGATCGGCCGAACTCCTTGCAAAGCCGATGGTAGCCACAATGCCACTGAACTTGTCGAACCATGCCTGAGGGCTCTGCTTTAGGCCATAAATGGCCTTCTTCAAACAACATGCTCTTGTCTCCCCCTGAGCAACATACCCAGGAGGTTGCTCCATGTAGACGTCCTCCTGAAGATCCCCATAGAGAAAGACATTCTTGACATCAAGCTAGGAAATAGCCCAATCCCTGTTGACAGCCACAGAGAGAAGAACCGGGATGGTGCTGAGGCGAGCAACCAAAGAGAAAGTATCAAAGTAATCAACTCCATAAGTCTGAGTGAAGCCTTTGGCCACCAGCCGGTCCTTGTAGCGATCCACAGTGCCGTCAGGGCGAAATTTCACAACAAATACCCAGCGACAGCCAACTACATCAGTACCCACTGGTGGAGGAACAAGGGTCCAGGTACCCCTTTCAGTAAGAGTAGCCATCTCTTCATTCATGATAGATTTCCAGTGAGGAATAGCAAGAGCCTCCTGGTAGGTGCGGGCAGTGGCAGTAGCAGAGATAGCCAAGGCAAAACACCTGCTGTTAACCCAGAAATCGGCGATCCTTCCCAAGGTGGCCAGCTGGCCAGTCGCGACCCTTAGTTTCTCTCTTTAGATCGCGACAAGTCCCAGCGTAGGCGGACAGTTTCTCAGTCTGCCTAGCTCTCTTAGCAACCGCGTGCCCTGCGGGACAGCGGGCTATTCCCATGGCTCACCCTCGCGGGACATGCGGTTAGGTCCGCTAATCGTGCAGTGCTTTCCCTTGCAGGAGTCGGCCAACAGCACCACCGGAGCGACCTCCTAGTCAACACAAGGGGCGGCAATCTCCTGCCGCCATCCGTTGGGGTCGCCCACCAGGGGCGACCTCCCTGCTGCCCGAGAGGCGGCGGCCTCCTGCCGCCGTCCGTCGAGGCCGCCCACCCGGGGCGGCCTCTGCCCGCCAGCTGGACGGACTCCCCCTGGAGTCCGCCCAGGCCGCCCGCAAGGGGGTGGCCTGGCCCGCCGGCGGACTCCCCTGTAGTCCGCCCAGGCCGCCCGCTAGGGGGCGGCCCCGGCGCCCAGCCGGGCGGACTCCCCCCGGAGTCCGCCCAGCCGCCCGCAAGGGGGCGGCCTGGCCCGCCGGCGGACTCCCACTGGAGTCCGCCCAGGCCGCTCGCTAGGGGGCGGCCCCGGCGCCCAGCCGGGCGGACTCCCCCCGGAGTCTGCCCAGGCCGCCTACAAGGGGCGGCCTGGCCCGCCGGGCGGACTCCCCCCTGGAGTCCGCCCAGGCCGCCCGCTAGGGGGCGGCCCCGGCGCCCAGCCGGGAGGACTCCCCCCGGAGTCCGCCCAGGCCGCCCCGCTGGGGCGGCCCCGGCGCCCAGCCGGGCGGACTCACCCCGGAGTCCGCCCAGGCCGCCCGCAAGGGGCGGCCTGGCCTGCCGGACGGACTCCCCCTGGAGTCCGCCCAGGCCGCCCGCTAGGGGGCGGCCCCGGCAACCTGCCGGGCGGACTCCCCCAGGAGTCCGCCCAGGCCGCCCGCTAGGGGGCGGCCTCCGGCCTGCCGGGCGGACTCCTCCCGAGTCCGCCCAGGTCGCCCGCTAGGGGGCGACCTCCAGCTCTCTGCAGGGGGGTCCTTCCGCTTGCTTCATCAGTCAAAGTGGCAGACGCAAAATCTCAGTCCGCAGAGTCCGCGCAGGTCGTCATGCTGACGTCACCGGGCCCCGCTTCTAGAAGAACTTCCCTGGGCCTATAAATAGCCCATGTTGCCTCTCATTCTGGGGAAGGCTCCAGATCCGGGAGGTGGAGACAAGTCTTGCCAGCAGCCCCTGCGGACTCCGTTTTCCAGTCCGTCATCACCTCTCCAGCAAGCTCCGCGGACTCAGTTTCCTGTCCGCGCAGTCCTCCACAGCTCTTCGGCAGCTTGTCAGCAGACTCTGCAGACTCAGTTTCCCAGTCCTCCAGCAGCTAGCAGACTATTTTACTTAGTCTCTGGCAGCTTCTCCTCTCTGTTTTCTGGCACTTTCTTCTCCTTTAGCCGCCAGCTTCTCCTTGTACCCTTTAAGTGATTTTGTTGTAAAGGTGTACTTGTAAGCTTGTAATCTCTAGCTATTAATAAAAGGAAAGCCCGTCGCAGGAGTGACATTTAGGCCGCGACGGGCGAAGTGTGTTGTTGCCGCTGCTAGCGGCCCCCTCTTCTCTCCTCTGCTCAGCAAGCCTTGCTCCTCTGCTCAGCAAGCCTTACTCCTCTGCTCAGCAAGCCTTGCTCCTCTGCTCAGCAAGCCTTGCTCCTCTGCTCAGCAAGCTTTGCTCCTCTGCGCAGCAAGCCTTGCCCTCTGCTCAGCTCGGCTCCTCTCGGCATCCAACCTGCAAGCGCAGCCGTTGCAATTGCTGTCTGCTCGACCGCTCCTGGTCTCCCTCTTCCTTCTCTCTTGATCAACCCTCTATGTTGATCAAGGCTCGCCTCTTCTCTCAAGCCTCTCCCTTACTCCCGCAACCTTCTCCTTCCTCCTCACCTAGTCTGTGAGGCCCAATCACCGCCTCGGTGATAGCTGTCCCCCCGGTGCCGTTTTCGCGCATCAACATTTGGTGCGGTGAGCGTGGATCCGAACAGCTCACGCGCGCGCAACCTTCAGATCTGAACAAGCAGTGAAAGCAACAGCTAACCATGTCAGACCATCAATCAGCCGAGAACCATGCTCCAAGTCCTAGTGAAGATCCTCTCTGGGAAGCCTTTGAGCAGTCGCGCAGAGAGAATGCTCAACAGTTCCAGGCTATCAACAAAGTTCTTGCTGCTATAACGCAGCGATTGGATGCTCATCCAGCAGCTGCTCCAGTAGCTCCAATCAACCCAACACCAACAGTAGAGCATCAGCAAGCTTACTCACAAGCTTGTCCGCCGTTCTATCCCCCGTACACTCCAACCTTTCCGCAAGGGCCTGCAGCTCCTTTGCGGACTCAAGATGAAGAGTTCGCTGCTCGCCATAACTTCTTCCGGGAAGCAGCCCGGGGAAGTCCTGCTAGAGTTCTCAATTTTCAGGGAAGTCATCCCTACCCTTCAGCTCCTGCCCCTGCTCCTCCTGCAGCAGCTTTTCCTTGTTATCCTCATGCTCCTTTTGCAGCTGCAGCTTATGCTCCTTTCTTTCCTTATGCTGTAGGAGAGAAAGAAGAACCTTCACCATTCGCGGAGAGTGTCCGCCATGAGCCAACTCCAGCAAACTTCAGAGAGCCTCGACTACCAACCTACACTGGAGAGACAGATCCAGTAAAGCACCTCCAAGCTTTTGAGTCAGCCGTTGCTCTCAAGACCCTTTCAGATGCAACTAAATGCAAGCTTCTTGTTACCTCTTTTGATGGGCAAGTGAGGGACTGGTTCTATGGCCTCCATCCTCACTCCATTGCTTCCTTCCTTGATCTTCGAAGGGAGTTTCTTCTCAGATTTTCTACATCAACTAAGAGAAAGGGCGGTCCTGAAGACCTCTTTGAGATCAAGCAGCGCGGGAATGAGACTTGGTCTCAGTTTGTGGATCGATTCCAAAGAGAGATTTTGGACATCGAAGTTACTGATCAAGAGATGTACCGAGTGGCTCTTATCCACGGTCTTCGTGAAGGGCCCCTCAAGTTTGAGGCAAACGTCCGTGCTCCAAGGACTTATCAAGAGTTGATCGCTCTAGCCAACTCATACATCCGAGGCGAAAAGAGCAATCCAGGCTTCGTCTCCAAGCTTCTATCCGAGGAGGATCCCTCTCGCAAGCATCCTCCAAGGTCTCCCCGCAATCACGCCCCAACTTACTCAAGGAAGGAGAGAAGGCTTCATCGCCAGCGATACTCCTTCCCGAGCCGCAGTGCTCAAGATTCATTGCTGCCGTTAGCTCCGTCTTTGCAAGCAGCAACTGTTCAACAACAGCAGGACGATGACTTGCATGAGTCTGATCTCGACGACGTCGTGCAAGAAGTGATCCAAATCATGAAAGATAGGGCAAGCTTCAAGAAGCCCTATCGACCAGCAGATCAGATGTCTAGAAACTCAGATCCCTACTGCGAATTTCACAAAGAATCAGGCCATTGAACAGAAGACTGCCGAGCATTCCGCCAGCTTGTGCAAAGGATGCTCCGGCAGGGCAAGATGCATGACCTCCTTCTTAAAGAAGAGCGCCCTGATCAAGCAACTTCAAGGGGCAAAGAACTTGTAGACGCTCCTTGCTCCTCAAGAGGAGTGAACCACGTCGAAGAGCCTCCTCTCCTCGTTGTTAACCCAACAGTCGAATGCTTCGATGTCGACGACGAGGGTGTGCTGGGAAGGCTATTCTGAGCTAGCGATGGACTTCACAGTCCTCCAGAGCTCCTTGCAACCTTCAGGGGTTATCTCAACCCTTTCTCTTCTTTTCAAACAGTTTCATTACAACACTTCTCAGTGTTCTTTACTTGCTTTCCAGCAAAGCTTTTATTCAGAGATCCCGTACTGACACAGTTCCCTTCTTGTGCTGCTCCTTCCTCGCTCTCTTAGCGATCGTTACGCCAATGAGATTTCGCCGAGCCTGAAACGTTCCCTCCGTAGTTTGTTCTCGCACAACCGCTACGACCACACATGGCGGGAGTATACCCATCTGTGCAGTGGGAGCAGTTCAATCACGGGAATGGGCTTCAGACTTAGGATCCTAGCCAATATCTGACACAAAGTGTGTGCTAGGGGAGCCCCATGTGTTAGCTCTGTTGTGCGTCTTATAGGATACACTACGGTTAGGATGATCTTCGCTGGACAAGCAATGGCGATCAAGCGTAGCCTTGTCTCTTTGCTCATCCTTCAACTGTGTGGCCGAAGCACTCTCCGGTATCCTCGATCCGTGCCTTCTCGGGTTCACAACTCCACTGATCAATACACAGACAAGATAGGCCTCTTGGCACAACCCGTCTCGTTGATCAGTGATGCTTGTACCCAAGGCAAGAGAGCGTTCCTTCTCAGGACCTCTCCCTTGCTTTTCTCTTTTGTGCCCTCCTTGAGGATGCGCGGCCAGCCCGCTTTGAGCAGGATCATGCTCGGAATGATTTTTCGGGCAAGTGATGCATAAGGCCCACGGGGAACACCTGTGGCAGCATTCAACCCTCCTTAGTCATTCCGAATGTGGACCTCTTTTTCCTTTTCCCCCCTCCTTGAGGATGCGCGGCCAGCCCGCTCTGAGTAGGACTATACTTGGGATGATTTTTCGGGCAAGTGATGCATAAGGCCCACGGGGAACACCTGTGGCAGCATTCAACCCACTTTAATCATTCCGGGTGTAGACCTCCTTTTCTCTCTTTCCTCCTTTCACAGGTGAACGGGTTAATCCAACCTACCAAAAGGATTCTGCCGTTCATTTTGATCATGTCCATCCAGTCATGTCGACAGCTAGCGCTCGATTCATTAATCTGGACTTCATGATAATGTTCATCGGGCATTTCTTTTGCTACTTGGTCATATCGACCCTATCTCAACAACCTTCATGAGTTATCTCAAGAAGATTTTCAGCAATCACCTTGCTTATGCTCATCTCATATATTTTGCCTGCTCAAGCTCTATCATATGGAGATTCACAGAGCTGCTCATTACTCTCGCCAAAGTCTATTGGCGTCAATCATTAATTGAATCATATCAACAGTTTTGCTATGATTCTGGTGCGGTCATCCTCGCGTCTTGTTTGCTTTTAATCCCACTCTATTCGCGGAGGTTAGCAAACCCTTGCAAGCCTTCTCCACAGGTACTTGCAAGCTCCTTTCATATGTATATTGTCTGCTTCTAACTTTACTCTTTGTAGAGAACAGCAGACGCCTGCAAACCTCATCCAGGTACTTGCAGTTTAAATCATTATTTTATCTCTACTACTCACTCTTCACTTTGCAGTGGTTAGCAGACATCTGCAAGTCATATTCAGGTACTTGCAGGATATCTCTATATATAATATCTGCCTCTAACTCTCTTCTTGCAGAGGTCACCAACACATGCAAGCTCCATTCAGGTACTTGCAAGTTACTTTCATGTACTATGCATACTCTTAACTCTTCTCTCGCAGAGACCACAAAAGATTTGCAAGCCACTTCCAGGTACTTGCAACTCATTTTTTCTGTCCTTGTATACTTTTTCCCTTCTCTTTTTGCAGAAAATGACAGGTGCTTGCAAGCCTCTATCAGGTACTTGCAAGTCATTACGCCTTTCTGTTTTCCTCACTTTAGTTTTGCAGAACTTAACGGAAGACACACCTTCTTCGTTTTGCAAAAACAAACTCAGGTACACACTAGATGTACCACTCATACGTGTTTACCCTTAATTTTCCTCTTGCAGGAAGATAGACAGGAAACACCAAGCTTGTAAGGAGAGACTTCAGGTTCTATCTCTCCTTGCCTCCCCCTCTCTTTCCTTTGGGGTGGATCACGATTTTCGTGGGTCTCCAACTTTTTCGAAGTTCCCTTCGGAACTTAAAAAAGTGCGGGGATTATGTTAACCCAGAAATCGGCGATCCTTCCCAAGGTGGCCAGCTGGCCAGTCGCGACCCTTAGTTTCTCTCTTTCGATCGCGACAAGTACCAGCGTAGGCGGACAGTTTCTCAGTTCGCCTAGCTCTCTTAGCAACCGCGTGCCCTACGGGACGGCGGGCTATTCCCATGGCTCACCCTCGCGGGACATGCGGTTAGGTCCGCTAATCGTGCAGTGCTTTCCCTTGCAGGAGTCGGCCAACAACACCACCGGGAGCGACCTCCTAGTCAGCCCAAGGGGCGGCAATCTCCTGCCGCCATCCGTCGGGGTCGCCCACCAGGGGCGACCTCCCTGCTGCCCGAGAGGCGGCGGCCTCCTGCCGCCGTCCGTCGAGGCCGCCCACCGGGGCGGCCTCTGCCCGCCAGCCGGGCGGACTCCCCCTGGAGTCCGCCCAGGCCGCCCGCAAGGGGGCGGCCTTGCCCGCCGGGCGGACTCCCCCTGGAGTCCGCCCAGGCCGCCCGCTAGGGGGAGGCCCCGGCGCCCAGCCGGCGGACTCCCCCCGGAGTCCGCCCAGGCTGCCCGCAAGGGGGCGGCCTGGCCCGCCGGGCGGACTCCCCCTGGAGTCCGCCCAGGCCGCCCGCTAGGGGGCGGCCCCGGCGCCCAGCCGGGCGGACTCCCCCCGGAGTCCGCCCAGGCCGCCCGCAAGGGGGCGGCCTGGCCCGCCGGGCGGACTCCCCCTGGAGTCCGCCCAGTCCGCCCGCTAGGGGGCGGCCCCGGCGCCCAGCCGGGCGGACTCCCCCCGGAGTCCGCGCAGGCCGCCCGCTAGGGGGCGGCCCCGGCGCCCAGCCGGGCGGACTCCCCCCGGAGTCCGCCCAGGCTGCCCGCAAGGGGGCGGCCTGGCCTGCCGGGCGGACTCCCCCTGGAGTCCGCCCAGGCCGCCCGCTAGGGGGCGGCCCCGGCACCCTGCCGGGCGGACTCCCCCTGGAGTCCGCCCAGGCCGCCCGCTAGGGGGCGGCCTCCGGCCTGCCGGGCGGACTCCTCCCGGAGTCCGCCCAGGTCGCCCGCTAGGGGACGACCTCCAGCTCTCTGCAGGGGGGTCCTTCCGCTTGCTTCATCAGTCAAAGTGGCAGACGCAAAATCTCAGTCTGCGGAGTCCGCGCAGGTCGTCATGCTGACGTCACCGGGCCCCGCTTCTAGAAGAACTTCCCTGGGCCTATAAATAGCCCATGGTGCCTCTCATTCTGGGGAAGGCTCCAGATCCGGGAGGTGGAGACAAGTCTTGCCAGCAGCCCCTGCGGACTCCGTTTTCCAGTCCGTCATCACCTCTCCAGCAGGCTCTGCGGACTCAGTTTCCTGTCCGCGCAGTCCTCCACAGCTCTTCGGCAGCTTGTCAGCAGACTCTGCAGACTCAGTTTCCCAGTCCTCCAGCAGCTAGCAGACTATTTTACTTAGTCTCTGGCAGCTTCTCCTCTCTGTTTTCTGGCACTTTCTTCTCCTTTAGCCGCCAGCTTCTCCTTGTACCCTTTAAGTGATTTTGTTGTAAAGGTGTACTTGTAAGCTTGTAATCTCTAGCTATTAATAAAAGGAAAGCCCGTCGCAGGAGTGGCATTTAGGCCGCGACGGACGAAGTGTGATGTTGTCGCTACTAGCGGCCCCCTCTTCTCTCCTCTGCTCAGCAAGCCTTGCTCCTCTGCTCAGCAAGCCTTGCTCCTCTGCTCAGCAAGCCTTGCTCCTCTGCTCAGCAAGCCTTGCTCCTCTGCTCAGCAAGCCTTGCTCCTCTGCTCAGCAAGCTTTGCTCCTCTGCGCAGCAAGCCTTGCCCTCTGCTCAGCTCGGCTCCTCTCGGCATCCAACCTGCAAGCGCAGCCCTTGCAATTACTGTCTGCTCGACCGCTCCTGGTCTCCCTCTTCCTTCTCTCTTGATCAACCCACTCTGTTGATCAAGCCTCGCCTCTTCTCTCAAGCCTCTCCCTTACTCCCGCAACCTTCTCCTTCCTCCTCACCTAGTCTGTGAGGCCCAATCACCCCCTCGGTGATAGCTGTCCCCCCGGTGCTGTTTTCGCGCATCAACACCTGCGAGAAGGAGAAAGCCGATCATAGGAAATAACTGCCGCAAGCGGGTGTTGAGTATATGCCCGTACCCCTTTGCGAAGAGCAATGAGAAGATTCAGGTCGACACAGGCCTCAGTGACCGGAGCGTCCGTGGCGGAGAAGGCTGGTCCGGGACTAGAGAGAGACGGCTGCGGAGAAGAAGGAGAAGGTGGAGGGGGTAGGACGGACAGAGGAGGAGACGAAGGAGGAGATGAGGTAAGAGGGGAGACGTCGATAGGCGTGGAAGGAACAGAGAGATATGGTGGAGAAGCAGAGACATCAGGAGGAAGAGGGGATTCAAGAGAGAAGTAGGATGCATTCTCGAAGAAGGTCACGTCTGCGGACACAAATTGTTTCCGCAGAACGGGGTCAACACAATAATAGACTTTTTGAGTGGTAGAGTACCCCCGAAAGACACACTTGGTGGAACGGGCGGGGGGAAACCTTGTCGCGGGTAGCGGACGGAGCGTGTACAAAAGCCGTACACCCAAAGACACGGAGAGGGAGAGGAAATGGTTTCTTGCTGGGGTATAGAATGAAGAAGGGGGTCTGGCCGTGGAGAACCGCGGAGGGAAGACGATTGATGAGATAACAGGCGAGGAGCACAACATAGCCCCAGTAGGAGAGGGGAACTTGCATCTGCGTCACTAGAGTGCGAGCAACATCAAGGAGGTGACGGTTTTTACGCTCTGCCAACCCATTTTGCTGGGAGGTGTAAACACATGTGGTCTGATGAACTAGACCATGTTGCAGAAAGAAGGAGGAAAACTCATGACTAAGATATTCTTTAACATTATCAGAGCGAAAGACTTTAATAGAAATGCCAAATTGAGTTTTAATCATATAATAAAAAGATTTCCAGAAAGAAAAGAGTTCAGAGCGATCTTTTAACAGATACACTCAGGTACATCTAGAAAAATCATCAATAAAAGTTACAAAGTAGGAAGTACCTCGACCAACGGTGAGGGTAGGAGCAGGACCCCAGACATTAGAATGAATGAGATCAAACAGGCGAGAGGAGCCACGACCTTGCTTCAGTAGGAAGGAGGAGCGATGATGTTTGTCAAGCTGACACACATCACAGTTGAGCGGAGAACTGGTCGGAGGTAAGTGGGGCAGAAGCTGTCGAAGAATCCGAGGAGGAGGATGTCCAAGGCGAAGATTCCATTGAAGCAGATATGTAGAGGAGGAGGGGTAGGCGGACAGAGCGAAAACATTATCGAGGAAGTAGAGGCCGTCGCTCTCAGTCCCAGTATCAATCGTCTGCTGGGTCCTCGGGTCCTGAAAAGAACAAGAAGTGGGAGTGAATAATACAAAGCACTGAAGTTGCATGTATAAAGTAGTAACAGACAATAAATTGCATGGGAACTTCGGGACATAGAGAGTGTCCTCCAAGCGAAGTGACTGGGTGAATTGAACCATGCCCGTCCCATGAACCGGGGAAGGTAAACCATCCGCCACACGAACCGGGGGCAATCGGTTATGCGTTTCAAGGAGAGAGAAGCAATGAGGGTTGCCAGTCATGTGATTTGTAGCCCCATAGTCAATCAACCATTTACCTTGGATAACGACATGGGCACTACCTGAAGTCGTGGCCACAGAGGCAGACGGCCGAGAGGAGTCGGGGGTAGAGGAAGATGCATCACCGAAAGGGCGAAGATGAGGATGTTTCTGCCAGCAACGGTCAACAGAATGGCCGGTACGACCACAGTGAGAGAAGAGGAACTTGGACAAACTGCGCCCGCCTGAGTGGTTGTGGCCACTAGAGCCCCCCGCTGAGCTTGGTGAACATAGGAGTCCTGGGAAGGAGGGGAAGACAACAGAGGATGCTGGAGCAGCGAAGTAACAGTGGCAATGCGAGCCGCAGTGGCATCCAAAGTGGGAGACTCCGCCGCACCCAAGATTTGCTGGCGGATCATATCAAAGGATTCGAGAAGGCGGAGAAGATAACAAACAACCAGGAGTTCCTGGAAGTGTTTGTGCTGTTCGGCCAAGTCCGCGGAGAAGGGGCGATTCTGGAGGATCTCTGCGCCAAGAGCCTGAACCTGCTGATAAGCCACAGCAGGAGACATGGAAGGGCGGGCGAAGAGGTCCGCATAGAGAGTATAAATGCGGGACGTCTGACCCCCCTTCGAATAGAGAGCAGCTAGGTAAAGCCAAGCAGCCTTGACCGTCTTATCATGGCAAATGACGGGAAGACACTCATCAGAAAGGCTGTTGGCCAGCCAAGTGTGGACAAGCGCATCACTCCCATCCCAGTCATCAAATTGAGCAGAGTTAAGAGGAGGAGGGTCATCAGTGAGGTGATGACGCTTGCGCTGAGAGCGGAGAAGAAAGGTGAAAGAAACGCTCCAATCCGAATAGTTGGAGCAAACAAGTTTAGAAAGCGTGCCAGGGTTTCCAGAAGGAGTAGGAGGAGGAGGAGCCGCAGGGGTGGTGGAGGTAGAGATAACAGGGGTGAAGGGACCAGAATTTTCCATAAAGAAGGCAGGAAACTGCGCGAATAGAAGAGAAGCCACGGGGAGAGAAAAAAGAAAGAAAGTCACACGACGTAAGGAGTAGGCTGCGACACGAGAAGGAGACCACAACAAACAAGGAGGAAACCGCAGCGGGCTAAAGAGAAGAAGTTGCAACGGCACGGTGGCAGAACACCAGCGGCCAGGAAGCAGACCAAGGCACAGGGAAAGAGGTCGCGTGAACTGAAAGAGGTCGAGCGAACAGAGAGAAGAGGAAGCAAGGGACCCATGAGAACAGGTCAAGAAATGACCGAAGAAAGTCGCGCGAACAGGGCATCGATAAGGCAAAGAAGCCGCTTGGACAAGCCGGGCGGACAGAAGAGCCAAAGACGGAATCAGGTTGAATCGATCGTTGGCTCTGATACCATGTAATAGTAGCAAACACGCAGCTAACAAACAGCTAACAAACAAGCAGAAAGTTGAATAATTGAAAGTTTTATTATCCAAAAAGATATCATTTACAAATGTATGACCTCCCTTTTATAGAATGGAGGAGATAGAATAGAGTACAAACAAACAATGTGGGACTAAAAATTTACAGGGCTGAGCGGCTGGAAATTAAAGAGACCGCACAGGCCGCGCGGTTAGACAAATGGGCTAACCGTTCGACAACTCCAGCAGGAAGAGAACATGCCGCAATAGGAGACCGCTAGACCGCCCGGTCTCCAAGCTTCTGAGAGAGACCGCCAGACCGCTCGGACTACAAACAACAACAGTCTGAACACGAACCTGCTGGAAAGGAACCGCTAGACCGCGCTGTCAACAACCCGCCAGAGTAGACCGCCAGGCCGCCCGCTCTAATACTTCAACATTTTCGATCAGAGGAGTTGAACAACCATCATTTATTTTGTGCTATCTTTAGAGAATATTTTGCTCTATTGATTTTGATCGTGATTAAATTTCTATCTGAGAGTATTTTATGTGTTATTTTTTTCTTCTGACCATGAAAAAATTACTGGACAAAATTGTGCAAATACATGCAGGGCAGAAAAGTACACCATTACCATATAGATTCATGAAATATAATGATTAATAAGTTAGGAATATATTATGTCATATTTACAATTACATTTGAATTCTTGCCAAGTTTGTATGATTTTATCTTTGGCTCGGTATTGTTGACCACATGTAGAGTCAGGATTAGGAGCTGTAACAAAACAAAATTGACTAACTCTTCCTATCAATTAAAAATTTTGCTACACTGATTTAATTGACTATAATTTCCATGATTGTAATTTCCTTGACTGTAATTTGTCTGTATTTTCTTTTAAGAATATATTATTCCTAAGCTGCTTAATTTAAACTATGGTGTTACAAATAATTTTAAATGTTTCAGGTTTTGTTGATCCTCTTTCTTACCACAGACTTTGCAATCATCATATTGATTTTGGTTCACATTCGCCTCGAATTTGCTACTTCTCCGGGGCGGGGGGATAAAAAAACATAAAGTTGGGCACATAAGTAAGGCTATGATATTTTCCTAAATGTGCAAAATCTGTTCACTCTTCACAAGAAATGTGTATTCGTTAGATTCATGTGAGGTCAATCTTCTTCCAACTCCCACTTCATAAGATTTTTTTCATTTGCTGTGAGAGGGTCATTTTATTTCTTCAACTCCTTAGATATTGAATGCCAAGCCCAGCTTTCTACCATTGACAGCCTCCTCCTAACTTTCTGCCATCAAGGGCAATGTGTGTATTTAATTTTCAGGGAGATGCTACATTCCAGGAGGTTTTGCGGCATGGTAAGCTTTTTCTCTAACTGTCACTCTCCCTCCCTCCTCCCTCCCTCTCTCTCTCTCTCTCTCTACAAGTTGAAAGTTTTCTTATAATAGCTGCATTCTGATAATGTGGAACTCTATTGAAATATGGTGCATAGATTGAACCACCAGCTATAGTTGCAGCGGGTTCTCCCACTACGAGTCCAAGGTTGTACAAAAAAATAAATTTACACTATGAGTTGATCATCTTATGTCATCATGTGTTGAAATAATTTTTTAATGATGTGCAACCATTGTCTCACTACACCATCTAAATCTACTATCTATACAGTTAAATGTAATATCAAAGTTTTTATATCACTTTAGACCCCTATAAATTTATTAAGTTCTATTTATAATTATTTTCAAAATTGGTTGACTTGTGTTTTCAGCAATGAGTCATTTGAAGAATGGATAAGTTCTTGAGTTTCTCAACTATATGGAGATATTTCTTAAGCATTTGGATGACTTGAAGAGATAATCATCATCAGATCTTCTCCAAATGTTGTGATTTACTCCATTAATTGACACAACTTTATTCTCAGATCTCCTTCCTCGCTGCCATCATAGAAGGTCTTTGTTCCATATGCACCAAAGGAATTACATATTATTGCGAGGTTTGTGAATTCCATCATCTACTTTGAATTTGCTGCAAATGGCTTCTTGATTTTTTTAATGCAATTACAATGGTGTGATGTTTGTTATTTTTGTTTACTTCTGATATTTTATTCTTTGAACACTTTATATTACTCAATTCAATCGTTTGCTAATATTTACTTTAAAATTCAACAAATGTTGATGAGCTTGCAACATGCCTCTAATAATCTCATGTCATATAGCTTCTTTTGTCCCTTTTAATTTCATTTTTTTCATTTTCGATTCCATTTTTTTCATTTTCTGATTCTATTTTTTCATTTTCCATATGCAGTTAAATTGATAACATCTGTTGTCGTTATATTTGATCTTCTACATGTTTTTTAATTCCAAACACCACGATTACTTTTGCGTTGTTCACAAACAACTTATCCTTTTGCCATTGGGAAAGCTCATAGCGTCCAGCATATGTATTTAAATATGTAATTACAACAGTTTTTCAAATTTAATGTTTAACTCTTTTATACATAATTTTATAAGTTTTTAAAGAGAAGATACTCATGAGAACCTTAGTTGTCGTTTGAGTGCACCTATTTTAAGAGAGATATTTAGGTATGTGTAACGCACGGTGATCAAAATGGATCACCGTGCGGGAGAAAGTAGAGTTGTATGATCTAAAATAAACTAATAATAATATTAACCCTTCATCGAATGTCGCCTACCCCGCCGAATTTCGCCTCCCTCGCCAAATGTCATCACCAACGACAAATGTAATCCTCACGACAAATGTTGTTCCCACGACAAATGTTATCCCACGACAAATGTTGCCCCTGACAACCAATGCCGAAGCCCATGACAAATGACATCGCCCACAACCAATGTCTCTGCTCATGACACATGTCGCCGCCCATGACCAACGTCGCCACCAACGACCAATGTTGCCGCATCCATCCAATGTCGCTGACCCCGTCGAATGTTGCCTCCCCTGCAGAATGTCGTCGCTCCTGTCGAATGTCGTCTCCCCCACCGAGTATCTCCTCCCCCGCTGAATTTCGCCGCTCATGACAAAGGTTGCCCCCCACCACAAATTTTGAAGCTCATGACAAATGTCTCCACCGACCATCAATGTTGCCGCCCACAACCAATGTTGCTTCCTACGACCAATGTCGTAGCCCCGCCGAATGTCACCGCCTCCGCCGAATGTGAACGCCCGCGCCGAATGTCGACGCACACGCCGATTGTCTCTCCCAAGACCAATTTGGCCACCCTCGACCAATGCCCCCCCCCCCCCCCCCCACCCCCCTCACGACCAATGTCGATGTCCACGACCAATGCCGCCGCCCATGACCAATGTCACCTCTCATGACCAATGTTGCTGCCCAGGACCATTGTCGCCTCCCCCGACCAATGTCGCCGCCACCGACCCATGTTGGCGCCCCCGACCAATGTCGGCACCTCAACCAATGACGGTGCCCCAGCCAATGACGGCGCTCCCGACCAATGTCGCCTCCCCCAACCAATGTCGCTTCCTCCGACCAATGTCGGTTCCCCCGACCAATGTCGCCGCCCTCGACCAATGTCTCGACCCCCGACCAAATTCGCCGCCACGACCAATGTGTCGCCACGACCAATTTCGCCTCCACGATCGATGTTGCTGCCACGACCAATGTTGCCGCCTTCGACCAATGCAACCTTCCTTGACCAATGTCACCCCCCACGACAACTGTCACCCACACGACAAATGTCGCCCCACGACAAATGTCTCCCCCACGACAATTGTTGCCCGCACGGGATCCCCCGTCCACGACTGCTTGTATATATATATATGTATGTGTGTGTGATATATATATATATATATATATATATATATATATATATATATATATATATATATATATATATATATATATATATATATATATATATATATATATACAAGTGACAGGCACGGGCCTTCGGCCCGGGGGGATATGCCGCGGGTGCGACATATGCCGCGGGTGCGACATATGCCGCGGGTGCGACATATGCCGCGGGTGCGACATATGCCGCGGGTGCGACATATGCCGCGGGTGCGACATATGTCGCGGGTGCGACATATGCCGCGGGTGCGACATATGCCGCGAGTACGACATATGTCTACAGGTGCGACATTTGTAGGGGGTGCGACATTTGTCGGGGGTGCGACATTTGTCGTGGGTGCGACATTTGTCGTGGGTGCGACATTTGTCATGTGTGCGACATTTGTCGTGAGTGCGACATTTGTGGTGAGTGCGACATTTGTCATTAGTGCGACATTTGTCGTGGGTGCGACATTTGTCGTAGGGCGACATTTCTCATGAAGGCGACATTGGTCGTGGGTGCGACATTTATCATGGGTGCAACAAATTTCGTGGATGCTGACATTTGTCCTGTGTGCGGCATTTGTCGTGAGTGCGACATTTGTGGTGAATGTCACATTTGTGCTGGGTGTGACATGTTAGATTATTTTATTATATGTCCGCACGTGTCGAGGCCGACTCGAATAGGTTAACGGGTTTCGTGTCATTTTATGGTTTGGCCCTAAGCTGGAAGTACTATATATACCCTATTTCATACTTAGATAGGGTATGGTAGAATACTTTGAGCACTCTAAACCCTACATTCTCAAAGTAGCGCTCTAGGGTTTCTGCTCTCGGCAATTTCAGCATTCCGCCGTCGCTCCCGTGCGCGATCTTGCGATTCCGCCGTTCCGCCGCTCCGTGCTCTGCGCGCTCCGTGCGATTTCGCGATTCCGCCGCACCCGCTCCCGTTCGGCGAGTTCTTCGCGAGATCTGTAATCGATCTCTGATTCCGCCGGAAGATCAAAGGGCTGCAGAGAGATCGAATCCGCCGTGCTCGTTTCTTCTTCGCTCGCGATCTTGGCGATTCCGGCGCTCTGCGGCAAGCTGTGCTCCTTCGCTCTCTATTTCGCTGCCGCCGGAAGTACACCGCGGCAGATCAAGAAAGAAGATTATCGCTGGTTTTCTTTACGCTGGTTTGTCGCACCGCCTGGAGGAGGTACATCAGAGAAGCAACCTCTATTTCCGGTTCTCTGAAGAAGCAGCCGCTGGGTCAGAATAACGCCGCCTCTGATTCGCATTTTTTTGTGTTGATCCTGGAAGGAAGACCTAGATCCGAGATTGATCCACGGCTCAATCTCTCCGGCTAATTCATTCTTGCCAGATCTACCGATCTCTACACGATCTCCAAGGGAGGAAGCCGTATATCTGTTCTTCTCCCCAAAAGGTAGTGTTGTCGCTGCCTTGACTGAGAATCTGATATCAGAGGAAGGACTCTATATTGGCTTGGAAGATATTTGTTGTGTCTGTGTTCCATTGTTATTGATTCTCTTTGTTGGAGAGGAACACTATTCTGTGGCCTCTGCTCTTAGCCGGGGAGGAATTCTGATCTCGGAGGAGCAACTATACATTTTTCCTGGATTGGATCTGAAGACACTGGGTCGTCTCCGCGCGGATCAGGTGACTTCGTTCTGGTTTTTACTGTTCTAGCTTTATCGAGATGTCGAAGATTACCTCCTACGACATCGTCAAGCTTCAGTCGTTCGATCTTTCCGACTTCCACGCTTGGAAGCTGCACGTCCAACTTGGTATGAAGGAACGTGAGATTTTCTACACAGTCCTGAGTGATTTTGCCACTACCGAAGAGGACGTGAGCAAACTTCAGTGGAGAAAAGACGAAGACTTCTGCAGGGATTACCTCCTAAATTCACTGAACCCTAGACTCGCCCTGACCTACATCAGTCATAAGACTACAAAGGAGATTTGGGACCGTTTGAATGCGCACTTCCAGAAGGAAGAGGGGTTGTCGAGGACTCTCCTTGGTGAGAGACTCTTCACTTCTAAGTTTAATTTAAACTCGTCAATCACCTCTCAAATAATTGAACTGGAGAGTCTGCGTCTCAAGTTGGCGGACGATAAGTCTGATATCTCGGATAATCTCTTTGTATGTCTGATACTTAGCAAGCTACCTCCTGAGTGGTTGACCTTCAAGACTGAAATGCACAGACTGAAGGAAAAGATCGCATTGGATGAACTCAAAAGATTCATTCATATCGAGGATCAAAACATAGCTGGTAAGAGCCTGGAACAAGTTAGTCAGTCCTCACAGGCTGTTAACTTCGTTTCTCGACCCAGCAAGCCTCGAAGGAAGCCACCAGCACTCAAAGGTGAACCCTCTACACAGTTGGCGCCTAAAAAGCCCTCTTTCAAAAGGAAGAGGGGCAAGTGCCACAACTGCGGCAAGGGGGACACTGGGCGGCTGAGTGCAAGGCTCCTAAGAAGAAAAAGGAGGATGCCCCGCAAAATGTGGCGAACATGCTGGCTGATGCCTCAGATCCCAAGTCCTTCGTGGCTATGATCGGGAGCAGTCACCACAGTTCGTCCTCTGAGTGGTGGCTTGATAGCGGTGCTACTTGTCATGTGACGAATGACAGAGGTTTACTTGCTGAGGTCAAGGCGGTCCAGGAGAAGGTGGAGAACTGCAATGGAGGAGAGACCGAGGTGACCCATGATGGGACAGCCGAGCTGGTCCTCTCATCAGGTAAAACTCTTTTTCTGCATAATGTTAAAGTAGTTCCATCTTTAACTAAAAACTTGATTTCTATGAGTCTGTTAGATAAGGCTGGGATGTCCTTCACAACTCAAAACGGTAGAATGACCTTAACGGTAAATTCACATTATTTTGGGTGTGCGTACCTGATCAACGGAATGTATAGACTTAGCTTAAACAGCGATAACATTAACCAAATAAGTTCGAACCTTATTGATCCTAAGTTGTTACATAACAGACTTGGACACGTGAACTATAGGAAAATGCTAGATCTAGCGAAAAGTCATAATATTCCTTTAGATCTGTCGATTCGATTTGATAAGTGCGAGGTGTGTGCTCAAACCAAACTCACTAGAAAACCATTCAAATCGGTTTCTAGGAGCACGAAACTTCTTGAGTTAATACATTTAGACCTCTGTGATTTTCGTAGCCACGTCACTAGAGGGGGAAGGAAGTATCTGATTACATTCATAGACGATTTTTCAAGATATTATCATGTGTATCTGTTAAAATCGAAAGACGAAGCCTTTGAGACGTTTAAGACCTTTAGGTCTTGAGTAGAAAATCAGTTGAACCTGAAAATTAAGAGATTTAGAAGTGATCGAGGAGGAGAATATACTGTTTCTGGGTTCAAGGAATTTTGTGCCTCTGAGGGAATAATTCTTGAAATCACAGCTCCTTACTCACCCCAGTCAAATGGTGTTGCCGAGCGTAAGAATAGAACTTTGACAGAAATGTTGAACTCTATGCTCCTAACAGCTGGCATGTCTAATTCCTTTTGGGGAGAAGCAGTTCGTGCTGCAAATCACATTCTGAATAGAGTGCCTCATTCTCAGCTCACTGCTACCCCGTATGAGCTATGGCACGGTCATCCTTGTAAATACGATACTCTAAAGACTTGGGGCTGTATTGCTTATGTGCGTATACAAGACCTTAAGAGGCCTAAGGTGGGACCTAGGACGACCACATGCGTCTATTTAGGTAGTGCAGAAGATAGTGCAGCTGACAGATTTTTCGATCTATCCACGAATATCGTGATAGAGTCTAGAGATGCCATATTCTTTGAAGATAAATTTGTCAAGGATCATGGTTTGTCTGTTTCTGGGTCTAATGATATGATTTCAGAATCTATCATAGAACCTGTAGCTGGCCCTTCTGGCACTGCTCCCCAACCTATAGAGGTGGAAACTGTTCCACTTAGAGCATCTACAGGAGAGAGAATCCCTAAGAACTTTGGTGAGAATTTCGTCACCTACCACTTAGAGGATGATCCATTCTCCTACCAGGAGGCAATGAGATCTAGAGATTCGTTGATGTGGGCAGAAGCCATTGATGATGAGATGGACTCGCTGTTACATAACAATACTTGGCATCTAGTTGACTTGCCGAAAGGCGCTAAAGTTCTATGATGCAAGTGGGTGTTGAAGAAAAAACTACATAGTGATGGGTCTATAGCCAGGTATAAAGCGCGTCTCGTAGCTAAAGGTTATAAACAATAGGGGGGAATAGACTACTTTGATGTTTATTCACCTGTGTGTCACCTGTCGACTATCCGGATTCTTCTGGCCTTAGCGTCTATCGAGAACTTTATAGTTCATCAGATGGATGTGAAAACAGCCTTCTTAAATAGAGAGCTTGATGAAGAGATCTACATGGCACAACCTGAAGGTTATGTGCAGAAAGATCTAAAAGATAAAGTGTGCAAATTAGATAAATCAATCTATGGGCTTAAACAAGTGCCTAAGATGTGGCACATGAAGTTTGACCAGGTGGTAAAGAGCCTCGGATTTCAGTCCAGTCTCTCAGATAAATGCCTTTATCACCGCTCATTGTCGAATCTGACAGTCATCATATGCTTATATGTAGATGACATGTTGATTTTGGGGTCTAATCTTGCTGCAGTTAAGGATATTAAATCCACTCTGGCAGAAGTTTTTGACATGAAGGACCTTGGTCCTGTGGATACCCTATTAGGTATGAAGGTTAGAGTTGACAAGGGTCGAGTTACTCTTAGTCAGGCTCATTATATTGAGCAACTTCTTTCTACTTGGGGATATGATAACTGTAGGCCGATCGAGACGTCATTTGATCATAATGTGAAGTTGAGTCCTAACGTAGAAACCAGCATTGATCAAGTCAAATATTCCAAAATAATTGGTAGTCTCATGTATGCCACAAGTTGTACTAGACCAGACATTGCTTTTTCAGTTAGCATGCTGAGTCGTTTTACCAGTAATCCAGGCAAAGAGCATTGGGAAGCCCTAGATAGGCTGCTGAGGTACCTGAAAGGTACTAAAGATCATACTCTGTGCTACACTGGTTACCCACCTTCTGTGGAGGGACATTCTAATGCGTCATGGTGTTCAGAAGTCGGGAACAGCAAGTCTACCAGTGGATATATATTCACTTTGGGTGGAGCTGCTATTACTTGGAAATCCAAAAGATAGACCTGTATAGCACTGTCGTCTATGGAAGCTGAGTTGTTTGCCTTAGCCTTGGCCGGTGAAGAGGCAGATTGGATCAAGAACTTGATTCTAGACATTCCCTTGTCTAAGTTACAAGTCAACTCATTGAGCTTGTATTGTGATAATCAAGCAGTAGTTCAAGTCGTTAAGAATACCCTCTATAATACTAAGAGAAGACATGTACGACTGAGACATGCCTTGTTGAATTATCTGAAAGAACAAGGAATTATCACTTTGATCGATGTACATTCAAAGGATAATCTGGCTGATCCATTGACGAAAGGAATGCCAAAAGACCGTTTAATCAAAACTGTGGGGGAAATGGGACTAAAGGCGATTTAGTTCGGCCTTAGTTCAGCGATAGGTGATTCAGTTCAGCCTTTGTCCGGAAGTTTTGATTATTCCGATTTCCTTTGTCAAGCAATCATGTTGTGTTCCGTTGATGCTCTTGGTTGCTGAGCTCGGATCTGGTAAGTTGTTTCATTCCAAACTTGATGCTAACAACTTCACCTGGATTCGGCTTTTGCCTTGGAGGAGAGTGTTATTCCAAACTTGATAACACAATCTGACTTGGTCTTGTCTCTTCTTCTGGAGATTGGTTCCATTCCAAACTTGATGAGTTCCAATTAACTTTAGAAGGGCAGTAACCGTGACATTACATATAGGATCACAGATATAGCTGCGGTGTCCAGAAGTCTGAAATCGTTTCAGTTGAAACAGATATCAGGTTCTGAGGTAAAACTATAATACTCTGTGAACGTGTCCTCCCAGCCAAATTAAAATATTTAAATACTAAGTTCTTTTTTTTGTAAGAACTAGATATTTGCAAATTTGCAAAGGATAGAATTCATTCTGAAATGAAATTCTCTGTTGAAATTACAGGGGTTGCTGGGATAGGAGGAGCACTGGTTGATTGGAATCCAGATCAGGATGATCTTCTGGATGATGAGTTTTACAGTGTTTGAGTTTATCTTTTGCTACTTCTGTTCAGAGCATTGTTTAGCTCTTATTTTATACACTGTTTGATTGGACTATTAGCTCTCTGTTTGTTTGGGACACCAGACGTTTTTGGGTCTGTGTCTTGTTGTACCTGAGACTATTTTGTGTTGCAGCTGAGTTTCGTTTTACTTATGCGTGCATACTATTCTGTGCTTAAGTCTAATTTTGTTTGAAACAGGTGCTGGACACGGTTGTGTATGATTCACAGTTGGTTGAACTTTGCACAAACCACTCTCTATTCGTAGTCTGGGTTCACGGCGGACATAGGATGAGATTGTTAGATTATTTTATTATATGTCCGCACGTGTCGAGGCCGACTCGAATAGGTTAACGGGTTTCGTGTCATTCTAGGGTTTGGCCCTAAGCTGGAAGTACTATATATACCCTATTCCATACTTAGATAGGGTATGGTAGAATACTTTGAGCACTCTGAACCCTACATGACATTTATCATGGATGCAACACTTGTGGTGTGGATAGCATTGGTCGTGGGAGCGACACTTGTAGTGGGAGCGACATTTGTCGTGGGTGTGACATTTGTCGTGTGGGCGACATTTGTCGTGGGAGCGATATTTGTGACAGGGGTGACATTTGTGGTGGGGCGACATTATAGTGGAAACCAAACTAACGAATGCATTCGACTCGAGCGCACCTGTATACATACTTGCATAAAAATAGGAGAAACCAAACTAACTAATGTGCAACACATTATGAACAAAACAAATTATAAGAACAGATTACTATAGTGAAAATTAATCAGAACAATATTGAATAATTAAAACTAAATGGTCTGCAGCTGGGGTTTTTCCAAAGCCCTACACGGTCTCATCACTCTGGAAAGAAACCGAGGGCACTGGCTGCGAGATAAAGGTATACACAAAGAAGGACTAATTGCAGATTACTATAGTGACTTTAAAAAAACCACGTTTTATTTTGTGTGTAAGTTGTATGCTAAAGGCCGAGTGTAAAAATAGTTGATTGGACAATTTTGATGGTCGAAATCATTGTGTTTTAAGTGTATGGTCAAGAGAAAATTCATATTAAAGCATAAGCCTAAATCACAAAGTAGAGTGGTTTTCAGATTTGGGTAAATAATTTTGATGTTTGATAACAGAATGCTTATGGAGGTAAATAATTGTTGTAAATGAGTAACTATCCAACCTAGCAGAAGTGAACCTTTAAAGTGGCATTCAGGTTCTTGAGAGAATGAGAGACAGTAATTATAGGAGATATCAAAATCCTAATGGATGCAAGATAATAACCAAAAATCTGAGTTCACATCTTATGCATATTATTAATCAGCGGTGCCTTTATGTAGTGAAAAGAAATTAAATTAATAGCCTAATTAATCACAACCAAGTGGCTTGCCCTTGTTTATGTTTCTTTTATGCCACAGGAAATTACCTTAACAAATCATGAATGTCCTTGATATCTAAGTATCTTGGTTGTGAATATTCACATTGGAAATAAAAATCTAACCATTCACACAAAATTGATATTATTCACTTGCAGTAGCCAAATCTTTAACCTCAAAATGAACACATCGCTTGAACCTTGCCCTTGATCCTGAGCTTGTCATAGAACAGCTAAGCCCAATATCGTCGCAGCCACAAATGATGTGCCATCGACAATAGTGATGGTATAACTTGGAGTATCAATATCGATATAAGAGAAAATGGAATGAAAACAGGGCTCGGAATAAAAAAAAAGTTAACCAGGCTAAAATGAAATCAAAACAATGGGCACTTGGTCTGAAAATATTCACTTCTACCTCGCAGGTGCTTGAAAAATATTATTGCAGAAGCTCGGAATATAACCAACTAAACCGACCTTTTTTGCCTAGGAATGATATCACAATCGTCCCAGAAAGATTAATGGAAACTGGGAAGTATAGAATGGAAATCCAAACCTAGTAGACACACTCCTGGTCCTCAAAATAGATTTCGAAGCCGCGATCAAAAGGGGCGATGTCCTCCATGAGCTCCTTCAATTTCTCCTGACTCTTATTTTCACTTCGACGCCTCCGTTTTCGCGATCTCTTGTGCGACGGGCAGGGGAGGCATCGACCTAATTGCGAGCAGGGGGTGGAAGAGGTGAGAGGCGTCGTCTATGTCATTAGGCATGAAGAGGTAATAAATAAGAACCTGGAAAGAAAGAGGAGACATTCCTGGAGAAAGGCGACGACGTCGGCGACGACACGAAGTTCTCTCCTCGTGGAAATCGTGAAGCTTTGTGAGAGCACGAGACAAGTGTTATAAGGGTGACGACGTGCTTGTGATGAAGATTGCGGGTGAGGATGCGGCGTGCCTGCGAAGAAGAGAGCGGCGTTGGGTTAGGGTATCAGGGAGAGCAGGGGGTGCGTGGTAATGGGATCGGGAAGGAGACCGCGTGAGAGTGAGTTTGTAACGTAGGATGGACGGTTATGATTAAATTGACGTCTCATATAGCTAGGCAAATACTCAATGATGATAAATCTTTTTAATATGGTATAGATATATATATTATCAACAACAACGTGCATTTAAACACTCATCTCCACAGACGTAGGCTCAACGTCCACACGCCCCGTGCACTCAGGGCACATTTTCGGTGTACCGGACTTTTCAAATCTCACCTCCCGTTCAGAGGTCCAAGACATAATGGTTCATTCTTAAGCATTTTAGTCTTTTCGGCACTAGGACTAAGACTCTCATTATGTCATCGAAGACAGCCGGTTACTTTAGGCAATCTAATCAAGATAGATATAACGCAGGTACAGTTCAGTCACTTCTTGTTGCTCAGATCACCATGCCAATTCCGATAGCCGAAGCAATCAAGGATAATAGACAAGACACGGGTGGACCTCCCCTTTCGCGTTCGGCTCAACGGCCTTAAGAGTTACGCACGACAGACTCACAAATTTGTTACGGCTCTCACGACCATAATAGTTGGCCTCCATGGCTCAAAACACATGCTAGCCCCACGGTCTTTGCGAGACAAGCTTTGCATCAAAATAGGCAGACACTCATGTCCACAACAGCTGGGCAGTACCGGCTCTCAACTTTTCATACATGACCCCCAGGTCTCCCTAAGAAAGGACTCAAAAACATAGCTCACTGGGAGCTATCGCTGACGATACTCACAATCGCACGGCGATATCCAACAGTTTTGCAAAACTTGAAATTTCTTGGTTATTTTCCTGGAAAGTATCTCCAGTACTTCGTGCTACTCCCATTTAATAGGTATAACTCACAGACCTCGTAAACTACTCATTTATATGCGGAGTCTTCTCCGACACACAAAATAAAACATCAACAATCCAGACTAATCTGTCCAGATGGGCTACACACATCATGTCTATTCTGTACTATAAATTTTCGGATCTATATGCAAATGTAATCGGGGATCACAACGATCGACCCACTGGAAAACATCTTTTCTTCACTTTTTGGTGAGGGGTTCCATGCACGTATGCAAAATTAAGGATTTTACTTGTCCAAGGAGAAAATTGTTACCCGACTAGTCTATTTTGGAGCAATGAACAAACCTTTATATCCGGTTGGAAAGGGATGCTCCACTTTCCTCTTCGCGGATTTAGCCCCAGTTCTCGGTTCCGACCTTAGAATCTCCTCCATCAAGCCTTCCAAGCTCAGCTTCAGCCTTCTTCCTTAGCTCCTTCTTCCAAGTGAGCAAATGGAAATGAAGAGAGTGGGGGAGAGAGAGAAGTGAAATGAGACTTCTCTTGATCTCACCTCTGCTTAAGTGGCCTCAGGATTAATCCCAGCCACAGATTTATTTTATCAAAAGGAAGCAAAGGACAAGATTTGAGTTGACTGGTAAACTTTAGCGATATTGTCGTGCGATATCGACTGTCGCCTGGCAACATCGGCTTTTTCGCCGCTTTGGCCTATGTAAACCACCGCTCATCGGCGGCCGCCCGGCCAACTGACACGTGTCCACACATATGTGGTAGTATCACCTGGTGATATCCACAGTCGTCGTTCTGATATCTCACTCAACGCTTTACGGCGTCGAGTGTGTTGAGTTCACTCCACGCTTTAAGGCGTCGAGTGCGTTGAGCTCGCTCAATGCTATATGACATCGAGTGTCATTGCTATCACCGCCGACGATACCCACTGTCGCCTGAAGATTGCGACCAAAAGTTTTGCTGTCAAATTTAGGGTGTTACAACCCTCCCCTCCATATAGAAATTTTGTCCTGAAATTTTATTCGTTTATTATGAAAAAAAACAGCTACTTATGTTACACCATATTTTGCTTTCACAAAACAATATTACAACATTATTTTACAAACAACTCGGGGTACTCCTCGCGCATGGTTTGCAGATGCTCCATGTCAGCTCTTCTCAGCAACAATTGTCTCATCGAACTTTGACCATCCCGACTGTCTTGTTTTGCAGTTGCTTGATCTTCGTATCCTCGATCCGAATGGGCCGAACTTTCGTCGTTAGCCGACTATTGACCAGTACCTGATCATCTGCAACATCTTGAGCTGGCTTTTTCACAGCTTTTTATAGCACCGATATGTGAAACACATCATGCAAGCCACTTAGCTCCGCTGAAAGAGCTAACTAATAGGTAGTTTCTCCAATTCGCTCAACCACTTCAAATGGACTAAGATACCTCGGACTCAACTTTTCCAAGCATCGAATCCTGGACACGCCTTTAAATGGCTTGATCTTTAAGTACACCCACTCGCCAACCGCAAACTCCACGTTTCGGTGTTTGTCATTGTAGTACTTTGCTTGCCTATCTTGGGATACCAACAGTCGCTCTCGTATAGTACGTATGGTCGAATATGCATCTTCAACTTCGTTACACTTATATAACTTTGAATCGCCTGTTTCTGCCCAAGCTAATGATGTACGACACTTCCTACCATATAAATCTTCAAAGGGAGTCATCTGTGTGCTAGCTTGATAGCTATTGTTATAGGAGAACTCAATCATATAGAGGTGATCTTCTCACCTCTTCCCAAAATGCAGGGCACACATACGAAGCATATCCTCCATTTTTCTTTTGGTCCTCTCGGTCTGACCATCTGTTTGCGGATGGAAGGCCGTACTGAACTTTAACTTGGTACCCAATAGTTGGTGGATTATCCTCCAATAACTTGAAGTAAAATGCCCATCTCGGTCAGTGACGATGCTACGTTGCATGCCGTGTAATCGTACGATGTTATCCACATACAACTTGGCCAATTTTTCCACTGAATCGTCCTTCATATTAGGTATGAAGTGCGACACTTTTGTTAACTGGTCAACGATCACCCACACAACATCGTTTCCGCTCTGAGATCTCGGCAGTCCATACACGAAATCCATAGAAATGTCCTCGAACTTCCAGACCGGGATTGATAACGACTTCAGGAAACCTCCAGGTTTCTGGCATTCAGCTTTCACTAAGGCGCAAGTTTGACATTTTGCCACGTAATGGGCTATGTATTTCTTCAAATCTTTCCACCAGAACACCTTCTTCATGTCCTTGTACATTTTCGTGCTCCTTGGGTGAATTGAATACTTGGTAAAATGTGCTTCGTACATCAACTCCTCATGAAGTTTACCCATATCAGGGATGCACAAACGACCATCTTTCCGCAAAAGGCCGCCAACCAATGAGAATTGGGCATTTGACCCATCCGCTGCATAGCATTGTAGACTTTCATCGAGTTCCATTGCTCGCCGAACCATGTCTGCAAGGTCATACTGTACCTCCATACAGTTCAGGCACGTATTTGTAGTGTCATTCTTGTCAACACAAGAGATGTCTAAGTTCTCCAACACCTGAATCAGATGTTCATCATGCATCTGCAACCAATTAGCCCTTGTCGGATTCCTATGACTCAAGGCATCTATGACCACGTTCCCTTTCCTGGGAGTATAATGAATATCGAAGGTGTAGTCCCCAAGGAACTCCATCCACCTCTGTTGTCGCATATTTACATCTTTCTGATCCAAGAGATACTTATGGATCTTATGGTTCGTGAAGATGTCAACTTTCACGTCATATAAGTAATGACGTCACAGCTTAAGTGCAAGTATTACCGCCATCAACTCAAAGTCATGGATAGGATAGTTCTACTCATGCACTTTCAACTGGCGTGAGTCATATGCTATCACTTTTACGAATTGAAAAAGAATGTAGCCTAAGCCGCTCCCTGAAGCATCACTATATATCTTGTAGCCGTCTATACCACATGACGAACTCAAGATAGGCGTCGTGGTCAAATGACTCTTTAGCTCCTCAAAAGCTCGCGCGCACTCCGGCGTCCAAACGAACTTATTATATTTCCTCATTAGGGTGGTGAGAGACAAGGCTATCTGTAAGAAGTTCTCTACGAAACGCCTGTAGTAGCCCGCAAGTCCAAGGAAACTCCAAACTTCAGCAATAGAAGACAAAATCGGCCACTCCCGTATCACAACTATATTCGCCGGATCCACCATAATGCCTTCTCCACTTACCACATGGCCAAGAAAGGCCACTGACGACAGTCAACACTCACACTTTGAGAACTTGGCATAGAGCTTGTTTCTTCTCAGGATGTGCAACACCATTCGCAAATGGTTCGCATGATCTTCTTCAGACTGAGAGTACACTAAAATGTCGTAAATAAAAACGGTTACAAATAAGTCCAAGTACTCTCAAAATGATCAGTGCATTAGGTCCATGAGCACTGATGGTGCATTTGTTAGCCCAAACGACATTACAGTGAAATCATAATGACCGTAGCGTGTACCAAACACTGTTTTGGGAATGTCATATTCCTGAATCCTCAACTGGTAATAGCCAGACTTTAAATCCAGCATCGAGTAGACAGTTGATCCCACAAGCTAATCAAACATGTTATTAATCCGTGGAATCAGATACTTGTTCTTCTTCATCAGGTTATTCAGTTCTTGATATTCAATGCATAGCCGCGAGCTTTCGTCCTTCTTTTTCACAAAGAGGACCGGTGTGCTCCAAGGTGACATTCTTGGGCGTATATAGCCTTGCTCCCACAACTCTTGTATTTGAACCTTTAGTTCTGCCATCTCCTTTGCCGAAACATGATATGGCGAGCGAGCCACAGGTTTCGCACTTGGCACCAACTCTGTAGTAAAGTCAATCTCCCGCTAGGATGGAAGCCTATGGAGATCCTTAGGAAACACACCAGCATACTCTGATACAATAAGAACATCATTTACACTTGGCTTCGACTCAACAGCCTCCAACATCGTGAAGAACAAATTTGTGCCCTTCCAAATAGCCGTGACTACCTGGAGAGAAGACATCAATATCTTGCTCAATCCTCGTATACCAGTGAACTTAGTCTCCCGTTCGGTATTCTGTCCCAGTGTTACTTCCTTAGAGTTGCAATCTATATAGGCACGCTGCTCCGAGAGCCAATCCATACCAAATATTACATCAAACTCTGATATCGGCAGTAAAGATGCTTCCAATCCAAAATCATGACTTCCTATTAGCACCTCAACACTGCAGGCTCGATCCGCATGCATCAAGCACCTGTTAGGTAGCAACACATTTACTCGATATGTCGGTATAAACGAAAGGCACTCTAATACACCCCACGAAGTCCTCAGACAGAAAGTTATGATAAGCTCCCATATCGAATAGTGCTCTCATCGGATATTCCGATATTAGGACAAAGCCTAATTCAAACCAATCATACACAAGCAACGCACAAGATACTAAGTATGGAAAGCAATAAAAACTATATCTTAACTCACACCTGTTACGACATCACTTTGTTTTATGGCCTCCTGTTGGCCAAGATTATATACTCGGGGTTGTGCTTGAGATCCAGTTGATTCCACCACTGCCTTTCCCTTTTTGGCATAAGTCGCACCTGTCTTTTTCTCCCCTTTTGGAAGGCCACTACAACAATCTCGAGGCATATGTCCCACCTTACCACATGTAAAACATACGAGAGGGCTTTTTCCTGTCGTCACTTCAGGCTTGCTCGAAAAAGTAGCCGGTCCTGAAGACCTAGCCTTTGACTTCCACCTCTTTTGGTGCTCAGAATTTGAGGAATGCGACACTTTGAAATCTGACTTCTTCACTGTCAGATCATTCTTACGCTGCACACGCTTCATATCCATTTCGAGTGGGCGGGCCGTATTGACCAAGGTAAGAAAACCCTGCGCCATCAGTCCTGAGAGAAGCAACCGCAGGTCATCTCTCAGCCCTTCATAGAACCGATTTGTATTTCGTTCCTTGTCTACAAATGTAAAGACTGCAAACCTTCCCAATCTCGTAAACTCGTGCAAGTAGTCATCCACAGACCTCTCGCCTTGAGTTAGCCTTTGAAATTGGTTCTCCATTGCAATCTGATGTGCCAATGGATTGTATCTTGCCAGAAAACACCTTGAGAACTCCTCCATTGATATCTCAATCAACAGCCGACCAGCAAACCAGTGCAGCTCCAGCTCATCCCACTATAGCCTCGCCTAACCATCTAACAAGAAGGTAGCCATAGTGTCTTTTTGTCACTCCTCCGTTTCAATTGGCGTCAGGACCCTCTTTATCCTTGAGAGCCAATCTTCGGCTTGTGTAGGGGTTTTGGTACCCGCAAACACAGGAAGATTGAAACTCATAACGTGTTTCAATTGCTTCTCCGTCGCTCGCCTTGTGGCCACTAGCTTAACGACCACTTGTCTCACCACTACATGCTCAACTATGTCAACAGGTTCCTGGACCACCGCAGGAGTAGGAGGTTATCTCTAACCTCCTGGTTGCGCATTAATTAATGTGAACATGGCTTCAGCAACCAAACATATAGTCTCCACAAAAGGAGGAGGTGTTGACACCTCATTTTGGTGCACTACTCTCCACTGAGCACTGGGGTTCTTGTTACCCTGCATCACTTATAGTCACCTATAATGTGTAACACACAATTAAGCAACTACGAATATTGCCAAAACAATTATAGGAACGCGCAAATCCCTCAAACATGTGTATTTGCATTTCTAAGTGGACATTCTCGAGTTCGTTTTGTTATAACGGTAAGCACATACACGTGCTCGCCACCCCTCAAAAGAATTTGACCACGAATTCGGTGAAGGAAGACCGAGACAAGCTGATACCAAAATTGTAACACCTCCATCTGTCAAATGAAATATAATAGAGGGTTTGTCCAGAGCCTCGCACCATATTCCACAGACAGTCGGCGGAGTTACATGTTAATATCAAAAACTACTCAAATCCTAACTCAGAGCATTATAGCGGAAGCTTTAAGGTTGTCCAAACTCAAAATATATGAATATCGACTATATATAAATCATACCATTTATATATACAACATGAATGTCGATTACAAATACACATAAGTTATGACATTTAGGCCTTACAGTTATACTTCACAAGTGTGATTTACAAATATCGGCACGCAGGCCGACCACACATGAAAATAATAAAAGTTCAATTTTGGGCCTTCGAGGGCCAGCCAATCGCAGCAAAAAGGCTTCAGCCCGCTACTTTCCACTTGACTCTCACGCACCTGCAAACCATAGCCCACCAATATGTGGCAAATAAGGTAGCAGTCAGCAATTGCCGACCCATTTATAACGACCCCACCCCTAATTTGGGGCGGCGATTCTCCTTCCTTGCAACAATATATATATATATATATATATATATATATATTTATATGTATACATATAAATATATGTATATATACACACATGTATATAAATATATATATATATACACACATGTATATATATATATATATACACACATATATATATATATACATATATATATATATACATATATACATATATATATATATATACATATATATATATATATATATATATATATATATATATATATATATATATATATATATATATATATATATATATATATATTTATATATATATATATATATTGCCTACATCAACGTGCATTTAAGCACTCATCATCACAGACGTAGGCTCAACGACCACACGCCCTGTGCAATCAGGGCAAATTCTCGGTGTACCGGACTTCCCGGATCCCACCTCTCATTCAGAGGTACAAGACATAACGAATCATTCTTGAGCATTTTAGTCTTTTCGGCCCCAAGCCTAAGACTCTCATTATGTCATCAACGACAGCCGGTTACTTTAGGCAATCTAATCAGTATAGACATAATGCAGGTATAGTTCAGTCACTTCCCGTTACTCAGATCGTCATGCCAATTTCGATAGCTGAAACAATGAAGGATAATAGACAAGACGTGGGTGGACCTCCCCTTTTCTGTTCGGCTTAATGACCATTAGAGCTGGGCACTATAGGCTCACAGCTTCGTTACGGCTCTCACGGCCATAATAGTTGGCCTCCATGGCTTAACCTACATGCTAGCCCCACGGTCTTCGCGAGACAAGTTTTGCATCAAAATAGGCTGGCACTCATGGGCACCATAGCTGGGCACTATCGGCTCTCAACTTTTCATACATGACCCCTAGATCTCCCTGAGACAGGCCTCACAAACATAGCTCACTGGGAGCTATCGCCGGCGATACTCACTATCTCCAAACGATATCCAACAGTTGTTCAAACCGTAGAATTTCTTGGTTATTTTCCTGGAGAGCATCTCCAATGCTTCCTACTACTCTCATTTAAAAAGCATAACTCACAGACCCTGTAAACTACTCGTTTATACGCGAAGTCTTATCTACCATGAAAAATAAAATATCACCAATCCAGACCAACCTGTCCGAATGAACTTCATATATAATGTCTATTTCATACTGCAAATTTTCGGATCTATATACAAATTTAATCATGGATCACAATGATCGACCCACTGGAAATTACCCTTTCTTCACCTTTTGGTGATGGGTTCCATGCACGTATGCAAAATTGAGGAATTCACTTGTCCTGAGAGAAAATCGTTACCCGAGTATTCTGTTTTGGAGCCATGAACGAGCTTTTATGTCCAGTTGGAAAGGAACGCTCCACTTTCGTCTTCGTGGATCTAGCCTCGGTTCTCGGTTCCGACCACAGAATCTCCTTCACCAAGCCTTCCAAGCTCAGCTTCAGCCTTCTTCCTTAACTCCTTCTTCCAAGAGAGCAAATTGAAATGAAGAGAAAGAGAGAGAGAGAAGTGAAATGAGACTTCTCTTGATCTCTCCTCTACTTAAGTGGCCTCGGGATTAATCCCAGACACATGCTTATTTTATCAAAAGGAAGCAAAGACCAAGATTTGAGTTGACTGGTCAACTTTAGCAATATTGTCGCGGGATATCGACTGTTGCCTGGAGACATCGGCTTTTTTGCCGCTTTGACCCCAGTCAACCACTGCTCATCGGCCGCCGCCCCGCCATCTGACACGTGTACACACATACATGACAATATCGCCTGGCGATATCCACTGTCGTCGTTTTGATATCTTACTCAACGCTTTACGATGTCGAGTGCGTTGAGTTCACTCAACGCTTTAAGGTGTCGAGAGCGTTGAGCTCACTCAACGCTTTATGACATCGAGTGTCATTGCTATCGCCTCCGGCGACACTCACTGTCGCACGACGATAGCGACCAAAAGTTCTGCTGTCAAATTTGGGATGTTACAGGAGATCTCGCCACAGTTTGAGATTCGGAGCTCGGATTCACGAGGCGAGTTCGAATCTACGGAGGCAAAGCCGTAGAGGTCGTTTTAATCCGACAAAAACCTCTTCCATATCGTTGAAGCGAACTTCTAGGGTAATGATCCTCTTCCTTGGACATGTGAAGTCTTTTCTTTTTGGCAATAGAGGGTAGACACTCCATGAACACGTAGAAAGTGGTTCTCCCGACAGGGTAGACCTGTGTATCCCTGCTAGTTTTGCATTTAGATCCAGAATCGAAGTACGGAATTGACATGCTTGTGTGAAGCTCATCCAAACAGATTTGGTCTGGATGGGTGATGTTTGCATGTTTTGTATGTCCGGAGAAGACTTCGTGTTTATCGCGTAGATTTCAGAGTTGCGGGGTGTGCAGATGGCTGCGTTGAGAGTACTGGATGTAGACTCCAGGAAAACACCCGAGTTGGGGAAAGAATTGATAGTTTATCCCCCTATCACGTGGTGGTAGCGCTACCGCCGGCGATAGCTCCTAGTGAGTGTTGTACTGTTTGTTGAGGCCAGTTTCTTGGAAGCCTCATGGCCGTTTGATGAAGCCTGTCTCTGTGAGACCTGTGGGCTATTTTGTGAGGCTTGTCTTGTGAGACTTGGGGGCCATGTGTGCCTGTCTCTTAGAAGATCCTGGGGGCTAATTTGTGGAGCGTGAGCTTGATTTTCACAGCTTTGGTAGCTATAAGTGCTAGTCTAGGATCCTTACAGAGTTATGGATCATACGTAAAAGGGAAATGGGATGCTGACCCGCGTCAGGCCTGCGAGCCGGACAATTTGAGTACGGTATGTGGCTGAACTATACCCTCCCTTATGCAGGTCGACTTGGAGTGAGTCAAAGTGTGAATTTTAAGTCACCATGACTTTGTCGTAGCATAGAGGCGTTGCCTCTAGCATTTGGCCTTGTGAGACTAAAATCTCAAACATTGTTTACCGTCACAGAAGAATGGTGGTGCGACCTTTGTGGTCTTGTGCACCAAGAATGTGCCCGGAGAGCATGGGGCGTTGGGCGTTTGTGCCAACGACTGTGGCGAATGGTGCTTAAGTTGCACATTTTGATTACCAATATATGATTATACTAATGCCTGCAGGGAAGGAGCACCGCCACCCCGAGTGAGTGAGTGGAGTCGTTATAATTTGGTCAGCTAATGCTGACAGTTGCTATTGTTTACCACCACGCGGTGGATTGTTTCGTGCAAGATGCAGCTGAGCCAAACGAGGAAATAGCGGGCTGGAGCACAGGATCGCTAAGCTGGCCCTTGAAGGCCAAAGCGAATTACCCATTTATTTTATTATTCATGTGTGGCCGGCCGCGTGCCGATGTATGCAAGACATTTTATTTTGGGTTGAACAATGTAAGGTCTTAAGGCCAAGACTATTTGTGTATTTGTTTATTCATTCCTACTTTTATGTTAGTGGACATTCAGTTGGTTGTGTTCCTGTTAACCTTTAAAGTACTTCCGCTAGAATGTACTCTGTGACTGTCCATAGTATGACGTTGGGCCCCGACAGGATCTTCTGTTATATGCTATGTGCCAGGACGGGGATGTTACACTGAACGAGCTAGCCTCGTCAACGATCCGAGCACGCTCCACCCTGAAGTCATAATTATCCTTGTAGTTTGCCACTGCGGAAGCTCGCACAGCTTCGATTTCTTGTCGTTCCACGGATAAGATGTCCTCTCTCCTCCTTCAGCTGCACCATCTCCGCCTCCATCATGGACATCTCCGCCCCGGCTGCCTTCGCCCAATTAAGCGCCTTTGCAAGACTCGCCTCAGCCATGACGAGCTTCCCCGGAGCTCCTCAGCCTCGTCCTAGAAGCGGCCAACTCGAACTCTGATCTGTCGAGCAGGGGAGAACCTTCTCCCTCCTCTTCCTAGCAGCAGCCAAGGACTGCTCCCACGAGTCCAGCTTCGTTCAAAGATAGAAGAACTCGTCCTTCATAAACACGTAACTGTGGTCTCCACGTAATCAGGACCTCCCGCAATTCATCTCGTTGCAGAAACAAAAGCTGGGCCACACGCAAATTGAGCCCGATCCCCCCTTTAAAAGAGGGGCTGGATCTGGTAGGCTCCCTTGCCATTTGGCACTTGGCAGTAGCAAAGCTTGCGCTTCTACTAAATTTTGGTGATAAAAGTCATTAAAATTGACTAGAAAGTTTAGTTTAAATGATTTCTTTTAGAAAAAAGAATTATTCTCAAAATATTCCACAATTGGTGCTAAAAATTCTTCTTGTCTTAGCTGTTCTATGCGCATTATTTTCTCATTAATTTGTGCAAGCTCCACCTGTAAGGATCTGAAAGGTTTAGTGATCACTATTAATATATTTAATAAGTTATAACTGACCATTTTACCTATTATAAAATGTTTTTTGAAAATATGTAACTAAGCTGAAAAATCATTCATGCAAGAATATTTCATTTTATCTATTGTACAAATATTAAAATAAAAAAAAATAATTCACAAGTACTTCAAAAAAGAGAGGTCAGTTTGGAACAACTTTTTTGCTCAGTTGAGTTTGAACAAAAAAAAATGCTATGGGCATTACTTGTGGAAGATAATAGTGGATGAAGTTTCTTAGGTGAGGTTGGACCATTGGACATTAAGAAATGATGGTTTATAACAACCTTGTTCATGGTCATTGTCTTGTCAAACATACCTTTAGGCTATGATTGACCAAACGTTTTTGCTCAGTTGAGCTTGGACAAAAATATTATCGTCATAAAATATATGTTTAGTATGTCAAGTTGACAACGGTTATCACTTGCTGACAGTCACTAAGAAAAAACTAATTTTGAATATAAATGTGGTTGAATTCTTTAGGAGAGGTCGAGTGTTCATAAACGACATTTTCTACACTGTGTTCACTAGTGCCATCGCCGTGCCAAGCAGACACTTAGGCTCCCTTGGAGGTGACGCTTTTGCTCCGGTTAGTTTGGACACAAACTCCACCGTCATAAAATGTATATTTGACGCGACAACGGTTATTACTGCTGCTAAGAAAAAAAACTATCTTTGAACATAAAAGTGAATGGAGTTCTTTAGGTGAGGTCGAGCATTTATGAACGACGGTTCATAGCCATCGTGTTCACCACCGCCGCCACAACGCGTGTCAAACAATCCTTAGTCACCATGTTTATCTTCATCAATGTCTTCAATACGTTTAAAATTTTATAGGAAACATTGTGCTAGACCTGATCGGGATGAGACACCATATAAAAGCTTGGGTATGCGTTTAATCACTTCCCCCATGATTTCTTTTATTGTGGAGATCATGGGTTTGACCGGTCAACCCACTCCCCATGATCTTCTCTACAATAGGAGAAATCATGTGTGCCTCCCATTCAACAACTACGGCCGCCGTCGCCGTCGGTCGCCGCCGCCGCCCACCGCCACCGCCCACCGTCACGCGGCCTCCACCATCCACCGTCGCCAACCGCTACCGCCGCCCGCTGCCACCGACCTACTGTCGTCGCCAACCACCCCAGCAATTTACAGGTCGGCCACCGTCCGATCACTACAGAGCGTCCATCGACGTCCGATTTACAGGTAATCACCCACTAACCACCAAGTTTGTGTGTGTGTGTGTGGGGGGGGGGGGGCGTCATAACCACCTCCTGGAGGCTATAAAAGGAGCCTCATGCCTCCTCATTTCTCACCTTTTCGCTCCCGGAGTCTTCTTCTTTCTCAGGCCAGAGCTCTGCCGAACTCCTCCCTCAGGTCATCTTCAAGCTGTCTACGAGCCGGAGGAACGTCCAAGTTCCCAAGTATGTAGAGAAAGGAAGAAGACGACCATCACCAGCGCTCAAGCGCACCAGCCACCAAGTTAGCATCTAGCACTCTCTCGGCGCAGCCTGTTGCCCGTTGCGAGTCAGAAATTCTCTCTCACCTCCAAGTTGTAACGAGGAGCTGCCTGTCTCCCTCGATTCTCCAAACATTTTATAACCGTAACCTGATAGTGGAATTTGACTGGCACAGATCTGGTCACGTTGTTTTTACCCAGTTGATGTGTTTTTCCACGTTAAAACCTCTTGTGTCAACTCTCAATCTTCATTGACTATGTGCGCGCTCGACCCGAGTGCTAACACGGTCCAGTTTATTCTGGTTTGACTGGGACCCTGAGTTAGTCCGCAACAATTTGGCGCCATCTGTGGGAACACGATCCCCAACATCCTTTAGAAGCCAAGACCTCCATCATTGCAACACTCAAGTTCCGCTTCAATGGAGAAAAGAAGCACTCACACAGCTGAAGGATCCGTCCCAGAAGGACATGCTGAACCAGCATGCTCCCACTCTCTAGTGGACGTGCCAATGACCGCTGAGGCTGCTTTCACGCCTGTCACCGCCCTTGAGGGGCGAGTTCTATAAATGGAGGAGCAGCAAACTGAAATGCTTGCTCTACTCAGAAATCTGGGAGCGCTTCCTGCTCCTCCTCTAGCACCGGTTAACCTGCCACTACCAAATCATGGCAGGGCGCAAGAAGCTCCAAGACAAGAGGTGCTCGAAGAATACTCTGACGCCGCCAGCTCCACTCATTAGGTTCATGGAGGAACTAAAACTGGGTGACACCGCCACAACTGGGGAGACGAGGCCCCACTTCCCCCACTCAAAAGGTTTACCGGGAAGAAATTCGGAAGGCGATCGCAGAAGAATACCGGCAAGCCGGCCGACGGGATATTCATACTCGTCGAGTACTCTGCCAAGGCTTACCCCTCGCACCGCAAATCCCGTCTCATCCAATTCCTCATGGTTTTAAGCTGCGGAACATCGAGAGGTTCGACGGAATAGACGATCCGTTGGAACATGTCAACCACTTCACGAGAATCTACAACACACCTGATCAGTTACTCTGCCAAGTGTTCCCAGCCACTCTCAAGGAGCAAGCCCGCACATGCTTTCACTCCTTGAGGGTGGGCACCATTCCCAACTTCACAGAGCTAACGAGACAGTTCACAAATCAGTTTATAGCAAATCGGAGGATCATCCGCGACCCTTCGCACTTATGAAGTATCCGCCAGAATGAAGGAGAGTCTTTGAAGGACTTCTTCCCCAGGTTCTCTATAGAAGCTCGCCAAATCCCAAGTGTCGACCCAGAACTGTTTTACGAGGAGTGTTCCTTCGGGGTCTCCGTCCTAGCGGCTTCTAGTCAGCATTAATGAGGGAAATCGTCCCTAGCTACCCCAACCTCATACACCGTATAGAGGTGCAGATTGCAACTGACGAGGCTATTGAAGATCATCGTCAACAATTCGACTGGAACCAAAATGGCAAGAGGGAGAAGAAGCTGGCCCTTCAACACTAAGAAGGAAGATTCCAAGAAGAACGTCGGGACGGGAAACGCCGACGTAACCGTCAGAGAGATCAGCCGCTCCGGGATTATACTCCCCTCAACACCACACGCACCAACGTACTCTACGCAATCTAGAATGAGATGGCCCTGCATCGAGCTAAGCAGCCGGCTCATAACCCCAGGAACGACTAGTCCAAGTTTTGCGAGTTTCATCAAAGCACGGGGCACACTACTGAAGACTGTGCCCACTTGAAGGAGGAAATCAAGCGCCTTGTTCGCCTAGGGCTGCTCGGAAGATTTTTGCGGGGACGCCTACAAGACCAGCATGATCCACCTAGGTCGCCCAGAGATCAGCAAAATGCCCCGCAAGGAGGAGCCAGTGGTAGGAAGACGGTCAGAAACATCAAGACCATCACCGGATCACCCGTTCTTTCCGCTCAGATACTCTCGGTATGCACGCAGGGGGCACTCACGAAGATACGAAGTGCATGCAAGACACCACTATAACTTTTAGAGATGAGACCTTATGGGGCTCCGAACGCCTCACCAAGACCCTCTTGTGATCTGCACCGATATTGGGTATCCCTGCTATAATATCAAGCAAATCCTCGCCGACAACGGGAGCTTTGTTGACGTCCTGTTCTCCTCCACCCTTCAGAACATGAAGATTTCCAAACAACATCTAACACCGGCCGCGAGACCAGTGTATGGATTCGACAACCATGTAGTCTAGGTGCTAGGAATGATTACCTTACCAGTTACTATGGGACAGTTCCCAATGCAGGCCACACATGAAGTCTAGTTTGTTGTGGTAGATTCAAACTCATCCTACAACGCAATCTTCGGGAGACCTGTCCAGTCCATTTTCAAATCCATCCCCTTGATTCCGCATCTCGTGATGAAGTTTCCCACTACAGGAAGGATTAGAGTTGTACGCGGGAACAAAGAGGCTGTGAGGACTTGTTACTCGAAGCAAGCACAGCTCGTTAAAGCCATAACTCTAAATATTGATGACTTCGATCTGCGTAACGAAGCGATCCTACAACGGGGAATGCATATCGAAGGATTTTTCGAAGTCCCCCTGTCACCAACTGCTCATGCTCGCACCATCCAGCTTGGGTCCCTCCTGCCACAGCAAGAAAAGGAGGAACTATCAGCTTATCTCTACAAGAACAAGGATATCTTTTCCTGGGCTCCTGAAGATATGCCTGGCATAGATCCTCAAGTCATCTAGCATTTCCACAACATAAACCCGACTTGCAAATCCGACATCCAGAAGAAGCAAAACTTTGCCCCGGAATGGCTCCAAGCAATTGAAGAAGAGGTACAAAAGCTCCTTGATGCCCAGTTCATCCGGGAGGTAGAATACCCCGCCTGGCTGGCTAATGTTGTCATGGTGAAGAAGTCTTCCGATAAGTGGAGGATGTGTGTGGACTACACAAACCTCAGACAAGCTTGCCCTAAGGATAGCTTCCCCCTTCCAAGGATTGATCAGTTAGTCGATTCGATCGCCAGACATCGACTCCTCAACTTCATGGATGCCTACTCTGACTACAATCAGATCCGGATGAATCTTGCAGATGAAGAGTACACGACATTCCGAAATGACAAAGGAATCTACTGTTACAAAGTGATTCCCTTTGGGCTCAAAAATGCTGGAGCAACCTATCAACGAATCATGAACAAGGTTTTCAAGGATCTCATTGGCTAGTCTATGGAAGTGTATGTGGACGATATGCTAGTTAAAAGTATTCATCGAGAAGATCACCAGGAAGACCTCGAAAAGTGTTTCAAAATCCTCCGCCAGTACAGTATAAGGCTCAACCCCAGGAAATGTGCGTTCGGGGTTACATCTGGGAAGTTCCTAGGATTCATGGTAACACAGTGGTGAATAGAAGCTAACCCTGAAAAGATCAAAGCTCTCGAGGAAATGCCACCACCTCGCTCCCTCAAAGAAGTGCAGCGTTTGAATAAAAGAATTACAGCACTCTCCCGGTTCTTGGCATAGACCGGAGACAAGTATCTCCCTTTCTTCAAGATTCTCAGAGGAGCTAGGACCACAGGGTTCTAGTGGATGGCGAGTACTAGGCAGCCTTTGAGGCTTTGAAGAAATACCTGGCCTCCCCTCCGCTTCTATCAAAGCCTACTCTTGGAGAAACACTTTTTTGTACCTCGTTGTCACACCCGCCACGGTAAGTTCTGTGTTGGTAATGGATGAAGATGGAGTCCAACACCCCGTCTACTACCTCAGTAAGATCCTCTCAGATGCGGAAACTCGGTATCCAATAGCAAACAAGACAGCCCTAACACTCGTCTTCTCAGCCAAGAAGCTTCGTCCCTACTTTTAGGCTCATATAATCAAATTGTTAACCGAGCTACCTCTCTGATCAATCCTCCAGAAACCCAAAGTGTTCGGCTAATTGGTCAAGTGGGAGGTCGAGTTAGGCCAATTCGACATCCACTTTTTGCTACGCCCTGTCATCAAGTCACAAGTCCTGACAGATTTTGTTGTTGAAAATACCTTACCAACACAGACAGAGAGCACGCAAGTCGAACCGGATCAGCGATGCACTCTGTACGTCGATGGAGCGTCTGGGCTCGAAGGCGCAGGAGCAGGATTGCTTCTTATAAGCACATAACTTATCACTTTGGATTATGGGCTCCGATTGAAGTTTCCCGCCACCAATAACATCACCGAGTACGAAGCTTTAATTGCAGGACTCAGGCTTGCCAACGACTGCCACGTTAAAGGATTGATAGTCTACTCAGATTCTCAGCTCATTGTCTCCCAAGTAGAAGGGTACTACGAAGTGAAAAACGAGCAGCTAGCCCAGTACCTCCCACTTGTAAAGTCCCTCCTGCTCAGGATGCCGTGAGTTCAGATCCTACACATCCTCAGGGAACAGAATTCCCAGGAAAATGCTCGGCCAAAGCTGGCCACGTCACCTTCTCGGTATCAGTCAAGGAGGCGCTGCGTAGAATAAATTGTCTTTCCCAGTGTCCAAGGACCATGGGAGTTTGCAGAGATCAACAAGCCGGAAGAATCTTGGGTTAGTCCACTGGTTACCTACCTAAAGTACCAGCAAATGCCAGAAGGCCCAATAGAAGCATGACACCTAAGGATACGGGCAGCCACCTTTGTGTTGATCGATGGAGAATTGTACAAACGGTCCTTCTCGGGACCATACCTAAAGTATTTAGCAGAGAAAGACGCTGAGTATACTCTACGTGAAGTCCATGAAGGGATATGTGGTAAGAACTTAGGTGGGAAGTCCTTGGCACGAAAATTCCTATGTCAAGGCTTCTACTGGCCCACTATGAAGAAGGAATTGACCGACTTCATCCAATGGTGTAAGGGTTGCCAGCTGCACGCCAACGTCCCGCGGCAACCTCCCGTTGCCCTCTCCACGCTGTAAGGAGCATGGTCGTTCACACAGTGGGGAATAGACCTTCTTGACCCTCTAACTCAAGCTTCGGGCCAAAGGAAATTCTTCATAATGGTCATTGACTATTTCACTAAATGGGTGGAAGCAGAGCCGCTGGTCTGGATCACTGAAGAGAATTCAAAGCAATTTGTATGGAAGAACATCGTTTGCCATTTTGGAATTCCTGCAATCATCATCACCGACAATGATACTTAATTCACAGGAAGGTCTTTCACGAAGCTATATGAAGATTTAAAGATCGAGTTGCGACATACGGTTGTGTTGCATCCCCAAACCAATGGGCAGATCGAGGTGACCAACCGTACCATCTTAAAAGTATTGAAGAGACGACTACAAGATGCTGGGGCGCAGTGGGTCGATGCACTCCCCAATATGTTATGGCCATACCGAACAACCGAGAGAACTCCCACAAGAGAAATGCCGTACAATCTCTGCTACGACACCGAAGCCATCATCCCGCTCGACATAGGCATTCCAAGCCCCCGGGTTTCCAACTTCAACATCGAGAAAAATGATGAAGCACTCAGAGACACTTAGATTTGGTCCCTGAAGTCTGCGAGGAGGAAGTCCTCCACGCTGCGGCCTGTTGAAGTATTAGACCGGGCGGCTTGGCGGTCTGATCCAGCGGTTTGTTGGTCTGACCGAGCGGCTTAGCGGTCTGATCCAGCGGTTTGTAGACCGGGCGGTCTGTCGGTCTACCTCTGCGGTTTGTTCTATCCTGCTGGAGTTGCCGAGCGGTTAGCCCACCTGTCTAACCGCGCGGCCTATGCGGTCTCTATTATTCTAGCCGCTCAGTTCTGTAAATGTTTAGTCCCACATTGTTTGTTTACTCTCTTTCTTATCTCCTCCATTCTATATAAGGGAGGCCATACCTTTGTAAATGATATCTTTTTTGGATAATAAAATTTCAATTATTCAAAAGTTTGTTCACTTGTTCTCTACTTTTCGCTTCTTGTTCTCTACTTTCTAACATGGTATCAGAGGACACGGTCATTTCCTCTTGATTCTGTGCGCCCTCTGTTGTTCGCGACTTCTTTTCCGCGCTCTGCGACTTGATTCGCGGCTTGCCCTCTCTTCTATCCGCGCGACCTGTTTCTCTCCGTGCGGCTTGATTCTGTCCGCCAATCTGTTCGCGCGGCTTTCTCCTTCTCCTTGTTGTCGCAGCGACCTGTTCCGTTGTCGCCGCGCTCCTTGATCTTTCTTGCCTCTCCGACTTCCTAGTCGTTGCGGCCTGTCCCTGTCCGCGTGTGTATTGTCTCTCTACTCGCGGATTGCTGCTGTGATCTGCCTGACCGTGCGGGTTGTTCCTTTCTCACCCGCATCTTGGTCGCGGTCGCCAGCTCTTCTCCTCCTTTCTGTTCGCTCGGGCTTCTCAGTTCGTGCGACTTCTTCCCCGCCGAGCCTTTGACCACCTTCTAGCCGCTGCTGTGATCTGCCTGACCGTGCGGGTTGTCTCTTTCTTACCCGCATCTTGGTCGCGGTCACCTGCTTTCTCCTCTCTTCTGTTCGCTCGGCCTTTTCAGTCCGCGCGACCTCTTCCCCGCAGTGTCTCTTTCTAGCCGCTACTGTTCGCGCGGCTTCCTCTGTCTTTCTAACCGCTCCTGTTCGTGCGGCTTCTTCTGCTTCCGGATTCTATGACTACCTCCGGTCTCACCACTACTCCTGCAGCTCCTTCTCCTCCTCCTCCTTCGGGCAACCTTGGCACCCTTTCCAAGCTTGTGGGCTCCAACTATCCCGATTGGAGCGTCTCTTTCACCTTTCTCCTTTGTTCTCAACGCAAGCGTCATCACCTCACCGATGACCCTCCTCCTCGCACCTCTCCTGAGTTTGATGACTGGGATGCGAGTGATGCTCTTGTTCGCACCTGGCTGGCCAATAGCCTTTCTGATGAGTGCCTTCCCGTCATTCGCCATGATGAGACGGTCAAGGCCGCATGGCTTCACCTCGCTGCTCTCTATTCTAAGGGGGGCCAGACGTCCCGCATTTATACTCTCTATGCGGACCTCTTCGCCCGCCCTTCCATGTCCCCAGCTGCGGCTTATCAGCAGGTTCAGGCCCTTGGGGCTGAAATCCTCCAGAATCGCCCCTTCTCCGCGGACTTGGCCGACCAGCACAAACACTTCCAGGAACTCCTGGTTGTTTGTTATCTTCTTCGTCTTCCCGACTCTTATGATATGATCCGCCAGCAGATCTTGGGTGAGGCGGAATCTCCTACTTTGGATGCCACTGCGGCTCGCATTGCCGCCGTTACTTCGCTCCTCCAGCGGCCTCTGTTGGCCTCCCCCCTTCCCAGGACTCCTCTGCTCACCAAGCTCAGCGGGGGGGCCGAGTGGCCGAAGCTCCTCTGGCGGACGGGGTTCCTCCGGTTCTTCTGCTCTCACTGTAATCGTACTGGTCATACTGTTGACCGCTGCTGGCAGAAACATCCTCATCTTCGCCCTTCCGGTGATGCTCCTTCAGCCTCCGCCTCTTCTAGGCCGTCTGCCTCGGTGGCCACGACGTCAGGTAGTGCCCACGTCGTTACCCAAGGTAAATGGCTGATTGACTCCGGTGCCACAAATCATATGACGGGCAACCCTCATTGCTTCTCCCATCTTGAGACCCATGACCGCTTACCCCCAGTTCGTGTGGCGGATGGTTCCCCGTCTCCGGTTCATGGGACGGGTATGGTTCAACTCACTCCATCGCTTTGCTTGGAGGATACCCTCTATGTCCCGAAGTTCCCGTGCAACTTGTTATCTGTTACTACTTTATGCCGGCAACTTCAGTGCTCCGTTTTATTCACTCCCACTACTTGTTCTTTTCAGGACCCGAGGACCCAGCGGACGATTGCTACTGGGACTGAGAGCGGCGGCCTCTACTTCCTCGACGATGTTTCCGCTCTTTCTGCCTACTCCTCCTCCACCGATCTCCTTCAGTGGCATCTTCGTCTTGGACATCCTCCTCCTCGGCTTATTCGTCAGCTTCTGCCCCACTTACCTCCCACCAGTTCTCCGCTCAACTGTGATGCGTGTCAGCTTGGCAAACATCATCGCTCCTCCTTCCCGCCGAAGCAAGGCCGTGGCTCCTCTCGCATTTTTGATCTTATTCATTCTGATGTATGGGGTACTGCTCCTACCCTCACTGTTGGTCGGGGCAGTTCCTATTTTGTCACTTTTATCGATGATTTTACTCGATGTACCTGGGTGTATCTCTTAAAGGATCGCTCTGAACTGTTTTCTGTTTGGCAATCTTTTTACTTTATGATTAAGACTCAATTTGCTATCTCTATTAAAGTCTTACGTTCTGATAATGCCAAGGAATATCTGTCTCATGAGTTCTCCGCGTTCTTTCACCAACACGGCCTCATTCATCAAACGACTTGTGTTTACACCTCCCAACAGAATGGGGTGGCGGAGCGTAAAAACCGTCACCTGCTTGATGTTGCGCGTACTCTCATGGCGCAGATGCACGTCCCTCGTTCCTACTGGGGCTACGCTGTGCTCCTCGCTTGCTATCTTATCAATCGCATTCCCTCCACAGTCCTCCACGGCCGGACTCCCTTCTCTCTTCTCTACCCCCACCAGGAACCTTTTCCTCTTCCTCTCCGTGTCTTTGGCTGTTACGGCCTTTGTTCACGCTCCCTCTGCTACCCGCGACAAGCTTTCCCCCCGTTCCACCAAATGTGTCTTTTTGGGGTACTCTACCGCTCAAAAAGGCTATTGCTGCTTTGACCCCCTTCTCCGCAAGCAGTTTGTCTCCGCAGATGTGACTTTTTTCGAAAATGCTTCCTATTTCTCTCCTTCCTCTTCTCTTCCTTCTCTTCCTTATGATATCTCCGTTCCTTCCACACCTCTCGACGTTTTCCCACCTTCGTCTCCTCCTCCACCCACTCCTTCCCAGTCCGTCTCCCCACCCACCCCTCCACCCTCCTCTCCGCTGCCGTCTCTCTCTAGTCCCGGGCCAGCCTTCTCCGCCACGGACGCTCCGGTCGCTGACGCTCCCGTCGCCGACGCTCCCGATGATCTGGATGTTCCCATTGCCCTTCGCAAAGGGGTGCGGGCGTGTACTCAACACCCGCTCACGGCTGTTGTTTCTTATGATCAGCTTTCTCCTTCTCGCAGGTGTTTTGCCTTGGCTATCTCTGCTACTTCTACTCCTCGTACCTACCAAGAGGCTCTCGCTCTCCCTCATTGGAAGTCTGCCATGGATGAGGAGATGGCTACTCTTACTGAACGGGGTACCTGGACCCTGGTTCCTCCTCCCGTGGGCACTGATGTGGTTGGCTGTCGCTGGGTCTTTGTTGTGAAGTTTCGCCCCGACGGCACTGTGGATCGCTACAAAGCCCGGCTGGTGGCCAAGGGCTTTACTCAGACTTATGGCGTTGATTACTTTGATACCTTCTCTCCGGTTGCTCGCCTCAGCACCATCCGGGTTCTCTTTTCTGTGGCTGTTAACCGGGCTTGGGATATTTCCCAGCTTGATGTGAAGAATGCCTTTCTCTATGGCGATCTTCAGGAGGACGTCTATATTTAGCAACCTCCTGGGTATGTTGCTCAGGGGGAGACACGTGTCTGTCATTTGAAGAAGGCCATTTATGGCCTAAAGCAGAGCCCTCGGGCATGGTTCGAAAAATTCAGTGGTATTGTGGCAACCATCGGCTTTCAAAGGAGTTCGGCCGATCACTCCTTATTCATTCGCAAAACGGCCTCGGGACTGGTGGTTTTGGCCGTATATGTGGATGAATTCTCCTTACTGGTGATGACCGAGATGGGGTGGACTTGACGAAGAAGCACCTCCGTCAGCACTTGGTCACAAAGGATATGGGCTCCCCAAAATACTTTTTGGGGATAGAAATCTCTCGGAAACCTGACTCCTTGGTTCTCTCTCAACGGAAGTATGCCCTTGATCTTCTTCAAGAAGCAGGCTTGACAGGTGCCAAACCAGCTCATCTTCCCATGGCTGTTGGAGAAGACAAAACGTGGACGGATGAATCGCCTCCTCTATCTGATGTCACACGGTACAGACGTTTGGTAGGGAAACTCATCTATCTCACGGTGACTAGACCCGACATTGCCTATGCTGTAGGAAAGGTCAGTCAGTTTATGCAAGCTCCCAGGGAGTGTCATCTTCAGTCCGCCCTGAAGATTTTAGAGTATATCAAAGCAGCACCGGGCAGAGGGTTACTCTTCCAGAAAAATGGCCATCTGCGGGTTGAGGCCTACTCAGACTCAAGTTACGCGGATGACAAAGGCGATCGTAAATCCACGTCAGGTTTTTGTACCTTTGTTGGAGGTAATATCGTGAGTTGGAAGAGCAAGAAACAGTCTGTTGTTTCCAGATCCAGTGCCGAAGCAGAATACCGGAGTATGGCGTCAACTACGTGTGAGTTAAAGTGGTTGCGGGCTCTCATGCTTGACCTGGGCGAGGTATATGATTGTCCTCTCCCTATGTTCTGTGACAACAAGGCCGCTATACACATATCCAGAAATCCGGTCTTCCATGAGAGAACGAAGCATATAGAGGTTGACTGTCACTTCATTCGGGAGGAGATTTTGAAGAATCAGATTTGTACTCCTTTTGTCACCTCTGACAAGGAGTTGGCAGATATCTTCACCAAGCCGGTTTCTACTTCCTTCTTCCGCATTTGTGACAAGCTGGGCATGATTGATATCTATGCTCCAGCTTGAGGGGGAGTGTTGAAGTATTAGACCGGGCGGCTTGGCGGTCTGATCCAGCGGTTTGTTGACCGAGCGGCTTAGCGGTCTGATCCAGCGGTTTGTAGACCGGGCGGTCTGTCGGTCTACCTCTGCGGTTTGTTCTATCCTGCTGGAGTTGCCGAGCGGTTAGCCCACCTATCTAACGCGCGGGCCTATGCGGTCTCCATTATTCTAGCCGCTCAGTTCTGTAAATGTTTAGTCCCACATTGTTTGTTTACTCTCTTTCTTATCTCCTCCATTCTATATAAGGGAGGCCATACCTTTATAAATGATATCTTTTTTGGATAATAAAATTTCAATTATTCAAAAGTTTGTTCACTTGTTCTCTACTTTTCGCTTCTTGTTCTCTACTTTCTAACACGGCCTATGATAACGGACTGCTAGATACTACAACCTGCATAAACTAAGCCGCGAGCCAGACTTGTGCAAACTCCCTGTGGGGGCCTGCCCCTCACGGCAAAGCAGCGATTACAACCCGCACAAACTAAGTCGCGAGCTCGACTCATGCAAACTCCCCGTGGGGGCCTGCCCCCCTCATGGAAAAGCCGCGATTACAACCCGCGCAAACTAAGATGCGAGCCCGACTCATGCAAACTCCCCGTGGGGCCCTGCCCCCCAAACGACAAAACCGCATTTACAACCCGCGCAAACTAAGCCGCGAGACCGACTCGTGCAAACTCCCCGTGAGGGCCTGCCCCCTCATGACAAAGCCGCTATTACAACCCGCGTAAACTAAGTCGCGAGCAAGACTCGTGCAATCAAAGTAGCGGGCTAGAACCGTGCAAACAAAGCCGCGGGCTAGAAATGTGCAATCAAAGACGAGGGCTAGAACCGTGCAAACAAAGCCGCAAGCTAGAACCATCCAAACAAAGCTGCGGGCTAGAACTGTGCAAACTAAGCCGCGGTCTAGAACCATGCAAACTAAGCAGCAGGATGGAACTGTGCAAATGAAGTTGCGAATCTAGTTCACGTGAAATACTTCGCACACACTCTCCTGCAAGACAAACATGTAAAAACAGTATTCAAAGGAGACAGAGGGAAAATAAAATAGTTAAATGACATAAAAAACAACAATGTCCTACAGATCGGTGCACAAGAGCGCCCACTACAAATGCTACGCAAAAACAACACACGACACCGATGGCTGAAGGAAGAATACAAAAACACATAAACACAGAAACATGAGGCCGCTACTCATCAACACATCAACATCAGAGCTCTCATTCTCAGAAATGTCATCAAATATAAAGCCAAAGATGCCACATCCTAGGCGCGGGCCGACAAATGGGAAGGCCTTCGCCGCTCCATGCCTGAGGGCTAACTCACGAGCATCTTCCACTTGAGGCTCCACCTCCTTAGACCAGGTCTCGTCGTGCACCTCCTCTGCAATCAAGTTATGGTCTCGCATGTAGTCCAACGACTCCAAGTACACTGCAAGTCCAGCGGCCTTCAGCTCCGACACGCGGCTGTCAAAAGATAGCATCTCCACTTGGGCCCTCGCTGGCCGAAGCTGAGTGTCTAAGTTGGTGGTTTCCTCCTGGGAATTCTTCAACATCTGGGTGGCCCTTTCCACCAGTGTCTTCTCTACCTCCAACGTCGCGCGTGCATTCTCCAACTCGGACTTCAGCCCAGACCCCATCCGATAGAATCGTGAAACATCACGGTCATGCTCCTCCCTCGAGGAGGCAAGCAAGCTCGTCGTCGATTTGAGCTTCTCCTCAAGGGCCAAATACACGTCCTTCATGCTCACGTAGTGGTCGTTCCAAGTAACGACATATCGGGCCTGAGTCTCAACCTGTACAAAGGAAAATGGAGAATTAGCCTTGCAAGATGGAAAGTGAAAATTTCACACAAACAAGAGTACTTACCACGCCGCCGCCAGACGCCGCCTCTATAGAAGGAACCTGAAGAGCTGGGCGCTCAAGCACCTGAACCTCAGGGGTGGTATCATCTCGAGAAACTAGAGGAGCCGCCCTATCCAAGTATTATAAGAAGCTGCGTTGGTTTTCCTCTTACGGCTGCCACCAGAAGGTGCCTCAACACTCTGCGAAGAATCCAAAGAAATGCCGCACTGCAGCAAGCGCTTCTCCTCTACTGAAAGTTCTTATTCTCAAGGTATCTAGAAACCTAGAGCAGGGGGGATGAATATGTTTATCTAGGTCTTTTGAATTTCTTTTTGTTTCTTCTTGAATTACAATGTGATTGAGAGCTTTTTAAGAACCTGCAAACAGAAAACACACACAGAAAAGCAGATAGGTATTTTTGTAGTGATTCCCAAAAATTATGGGTACATCCACTCTCCTCCCACCCTGTTAACTTCCTGTTAGTCAAGGCACTCCTCCAAAACAATGCTCCAGGGAGCTTATGAAAGTGCAGGTAATATCTGATATACTCTAGAGTGGGGGGGGGGGATGAATAGAGTGTGGTGCTTGCTAGAAACTTTTTACAACTCTTGTTGTATTCCTAAGTGAACAGGGAAGCAAATAAGATAAAGCAAACACAGCAACTAACTAAACACAGAGCAATCACAGACCACAGCCAGAAAACAAAAGAAAATAAGCAACCAGATGACACAAGGAGCTATAGTGGTTCCCCAACCAATCTGGGTACATCCACTCTTCTACTACCCTAGGTAGGAATCCACTGCAGGATGAGTTGATCAGGTGTTCTGAGCACCAATGGGTTTTGATCAGGTCCCCAAAAAACCAAACCCTCAAGTCTTTTGGAAGGAGACTTGCAACCAGAATAATTTTGAATGTATTTAAAACCCTGTACAGGAATTGGAGAGAGGGTGATAGTGTCTTCTCTGTCAACAGTCAGAGAGAAGACTTGTGGATTGATTGTAGCAGCTCTTGCTCCCCCTGAGGTCATGAATTGGTCTGGAATGTTGGAGCACTGCTTCAGGGTGATAGGCCTTCAATGACCTAGAATGCCTGGACCAGAACTGCTTCAGGAACTTCTTTGATAGATTGATTGATTGTTGTCCTTTGAAGTTATCCTGTGAATAGAGAGAAGAAGACTCTTGATTGAATTTAGTTGTTCTTCTTCTTCTTCTTGAGAGAGTTCTCTGGTCAAGGATGATTGCAGTCAAGAACTTTAGATTTTTGAAAATGTTTGTTCTTCTGCAACTTCAAAGTATTTTCTGTACTGTAATTCTTGAACTCTATCACTGCTTCATACTGTTCTCTTCCTGTGTGTCTGTGTATCTCTGACTGAGGAATATTCAAACTTTTGAATGTCGAGCAGTAATTACAGTCGGCCTTGGAAAGAATCAGCAATCAATGACTTTCCTAACTGTCCCATGGAAAAACGGCATGTAATCATCCATAGTCAATGCGCATTCTAACGATAACATACCGAGAAGATCTGGCATTAAATGTTCAGGAATCAGCGCCAAGAAACGGGACGGGAACCTTGAAGAAAACCTAATCTGGATTCGTCGAACGAAGAACACAATTCGTCGAACTACACTTGTGTTCGTCGAGCTGAGCTTGAGTTCGTCGAGCTGAGTGTGAGAGAGTTCGTCGACCAGACAGTCTTCATTCATCTAACAGACATTCTTCATTCGTCGAGCTGAGAATCAAATTCGTCGAGCTGAGAATAGTTCTGGACTTGGACAAAATATCCTGCATCTGCTGAAATGCTGTGTCGACATAAGTTGGTGTCGACAGATTGATCTTGGTGTCAACACAAATCCTCTGGTGTCGACATAAGCTGGTGTCGACTGAAATCCTGGTGTCGACACAAGTTGGCTGGTGCCTACACAAACCCGAAGTGTCGACACAAAATCTTTGAGTCCAGAAATCGTCGAGTAGAGATTATCATTCATCGACCTGAGAAGCTGACTTCGTCGACCAGAGAAGCTGTGAACTTGAGGTCCAAGTTCGTCGAGCTCATAATATAATTCGTCGACCGAAGCTTGAAATTGGACTTAGAAAAATTTGAAGTTCTCCTGACTTTGGCTTGATGTAGAGCCTGAGTTTTCGTCGAACATAGAACCCAGATCGTCTAGCGCAGCACTAAGAAATGTCTCAAGATCGTCGAGCGCAGGACTCCTTTTGTCGAGCGGAGTTCGACGAATGTCGAACTCACTTTACTTAGTCTTGAAAACTTGTGAGTCTGGAGTCTCTGAGGGTCTTGTTGAAAGCTGGTCCACCTGGAGTTGAGCCAAAGGACTTAACCTAGACTCTAGGACACAAATTGACCCTAGCTATATATGATGGGTCACATCCTAAGTCAGTTAACCTAGCCCAAATCAACTAGGGATCCAACAGCTTACAACTCAGGTCCCTCAGGATCTCTTAGTCTCATCCAAGACTTACTCCTCAGCCACAAGAGCCTACACTTAGTGATACAAGTATCACCAACCTCAGGAAATTAAGCCCTATCACTCAGGCTTTGGAGGATAGCCCTACCTCAGATCAAACTTGCTCCTACAAATCAGAGAGATACACTCTCCTACAGCTCAGGCAATATTGCCCTACTTCTTAGTGAGTAAAACTCACCTACCTCAGATCCCAGCTGGATCCTACACTCAGAGAGGAAACCTCTCCTACAGTTCAGGTAAATTTGCCCTACCTCAGGCCCAAGGCCCTACAACTCAGATCCAGAAGGATCCTACAACAAGAAATAATTTAATTAACTCTAACACAGAGAAATTTCTCTGTGTCAACAACTAGTGCTAAGAAATTTCTGATTTATCACTCCTTATAGCAGAGAAGAACTTTGCTGGAGGAACTTAGAAGCTTACTCCTGAACTTGCTGTATAAGACTAAAGATCTGTTGATCATGAGTCTTCAAGCAGCTAACTGAACCTGCCGAAGGCTGAAGGTTCTTCTTTCTTCAGAACTATTTCTGATCCTGCTGTGCCTGATGAAGACGGCATAGCAATCTGAACTTTTTCTTACTGGAGCGCTTCAAGCTTTTTACATGCAGCCATGACAAGGAAGATGAAGGCGGCTGCTAACTTTTGAAGTTCATGAAGCCCTAAAAAGTTATCTTGTGTCTTGGCTCATCTCATCCTTTTGTAGTTCGTCGATCAACAGCTCTTAGAGATCAATGGGTCCCACCTGCAGCTTCCAGTTGTGCCTCGCTTTAACGCTTAACTATCGTACTGTAGGCCTGCGATGCCTTTTGTCGTGTACTGTGGCTTTGCCGCTAACAATTTGAATATGGTTGACTTTTTGACTTGCTGACATCAGCACCTAAAGACTTAGTCAAAATTCAAGCATCAGTAGTATAGGCGCTGAGTGAGGGTCCTTCACTCAATGCCAAATCACGTAGATAGGTTTACTGTCTCTTGGCGTTGAGTGAGTTACCTTCACTCAACGCTAAACTACTTAGAATAAAAATCTGTTTGTAGGTGTTGAGAGCGTTAAGTGTGTCTTCATCACTCAACGCTTTTTGCCTTAACCCTTTCTGCAACCTCTTCTGCATGGCATTGAGAGCATTGAGTGAACATGCTTCACTCAATGCCTTGTGCCTTAGCCAATGTTTCTGCCTCTACAATATCTGAAAGATATTGTCCCTAAGCACCTAGAGGGGGGGGGGGGGGGGTGAATAGGTGACTTGAATCTTTTTAACTTTTTAGGCAGCAAACAGATAATATCACAGAATTATATCTAATTTATCACAGCGCACATTTAGCAATCACATCAATCCACAAACACACAGTAGACACATAGTTTTATAGTGGTTCCCCAAGCTTTGGGTACATCCACTTTCCCCCTTCGCTTATCTAGCAGTGTACTAGATTCGGCCAAACTTCTCCACTAACTCAGAATCCAAAACAGGCTCCTACACCTCAGGCCCAAGGCCCTACAACTCAGCTTTTCCACAAAGCCTACACTCAGCCACAAAGGCCTACACTCAGCCACCAAGGCCTACACTCAGCCACCAAGGCCTACACTCAGCCACCAAGGCCTACACTCAGAGATAAAACTCTCCTACCCTCAGCCTTTATAATTACAGGCTTACAAGACTCAGATCCAAAGGATCCTACAAGATAAAAGTGAATATAATAATGTTAACTCAACAACTCAGAGAATAGAGAGATGAGATGTGAGTTTCTTGATGAGTTCTTGGAAGAACTCAGCTGAAATCAATCTGACTTAGCTTTCTTCAAAGCTTCTTGAAAGTAGAACTCAATAAGATTGACTCCTTCTGCAGTTGATCCTTGATCTCTGCTACTTAAGATTCAGAATAAATCTGAACCCTTCTTCTCAGTCTGGTTCCAACAACTGATTTCTTGGATGGAGCTCTCTCTCTCCAACTTCTTAGATCTGCACTTGATAGCACGATCTTCTTTGTTTAAAACACTTGATCAATGATCTGAACAACCACTATCTGTAGACATCACAAGCCTATTTATAGGCCTTCTTCACGGTAACCGGCTGGTCCGGTCCATAACTGAATTCTGACAACTCTGACAGGTGCAGTAGACCGGCTGGAATGGCAGCTGTCAAGTCATCCAGTCAGTTCTTGAAAATTCTCTAACTGTCTGAAAGTGTCGAGACTTTCTGTCTTTAAGTGTCGACACTTATAGACCAAGTGTCGACACATGTTGTCGAAGTGTCGACACTAGTCTACAAGGTGTCGACACAACTCCTTGTGTAGTAGATTTTATGTCTCGACACAGCTTCTTCTGCATGTGTCGACACTGATAATGTGTGTCGACACAAGTCCTTGTACTTCAGTATTTTGCTGAATTCTTCTAAGTGTCGACACAACATCTTTGTGTCGACACATCTTCATGTGTTGTACTTGATAAGTGCCGACACTGCTTCTTGCTGTCGACACATGTCTTCAGTGTTGATACTTACTGAGTGTCGACACAGCTCCTTGTGTCGACACATTCTTCTTCTGTTGAGACTTCAGCTGTGTGTCGACACATCTCATTAGTGTCGACACTCGTACTTAGAATAATTTGTTGAACTTGCTGATCTTTGCTAAGTGTCGTCACAGCTCCATGTGTCGACATTTTCTTCAAGTGTTGAGTCTTCAGCTGAGTGTCGACACATACTTTCTTGTGTCGACACTTTCTTCAAGTGTTGACTCTTTTGTTGTGTGTCGACACATTGTTCTGGGTGTCGACACTTATACTTAGTCTCTGCTAACTTTTGCTGAGTGTCGACACAGCTCCAAGTGTCGACACTTTTTGATGTAGACACAGCTTCACTGAGTGTCGACACAACTGCTATGTGTCGACAATGCTTCACTGGCTTTTCTTCATTGAGTGTCGACACAGCTCCTTGTGTCGACACTTTCTGTCTGGTGTCGACTCAGCATCCCTGGTGTCAACACAAATACTCAAAGTGTCGACACTGCTTGTCTGGGTGTCGACACAAGTCTTCTTAAGTGTCGACACTTTCCCTCTGGGTGTCGACACATGGACTTAGAAACTTTTTCTTCTTTCCTGTAAATACTTAACCTGCACAAGTAAACTCAAAATACATCAAATACATTTTGATGTATATCATTGAGTTGGGTGAGGCTTCTTCAAATCAGGTACATTTAAACCAATGTACCCAACAATCTCCCCCTATTTGGAGAAGTCATAACCCTTAGTCAATGATATACACCATTCATAATTAAATTTCAAAATGATGTAAAGCAGGATTATATATAGCAGGGAAAACATAAACATGTATCAATCAAACATGTATATATAGACATCATCACAGAACAAATATGAAATAGATTTAACATATAACACATTGTTCTAATATCTGTCATATTTATTTTCAGAAGTTTACAGAATGTTTTACGTCAAAAAGATTACATAGTAAACTATAAGAAAATTCTAATTCTATTTCTGTTCAGGCTCTTTGATCACTATTCCTTTTCCAGCTTGTACTTTGGCTTGAACAGGAGCTTCAGCAACTTCAGCATCAGCATGCTTCTTGCCTTTCAAGTCCTTCTTCTTAAGTTCCTCAGCCTTAATCTTTTGCCTTTCAAAATAATGATATGGCTTTGGAAAGTACTTGATAGGCTCCTAGGCAGTAGGAGGTAGCTTTCCCATCTTGGTCTTTCTTCTATATTGGACTATTGCCTCCTGCCTTATCTCATGTTTTCTCCATTCAGCCTCAGAAAACCATTTGTTCCTGTCATGCACATTATCTTTGGCAGCTTTTCAGGCAGTCAAAATAATATTTCTTGAGGTGGGGCTCCACTGCTCAAAGTTAGGTCTTTGTTCAGCTTGCTCCCTAAACCTCTTTTTAGACAATCTAGTCTCTTCTTCTTTCTGCAGTGCTTCCTGCATAGCTTCAGATATTGGCTGAACAACTTTCTCTATAATGACATTGTCCTTGCCCCTAGGTGGGCTATACATGGACTTTATATCAGTATGGATCATGTCAAAATCTGGAGGAGGGTAGATGACTTGAGCTACTTTAGGTTGCTCCCCTCCTAGATAGGCAGGATTAATTCCAAATTCAGCAACATTGTCATCATCACAAAGAGGAGGATAACCCAGTGTAGCTCTGATAGAATTATATATCCACTTGGCATGATCAGAGCTAGCTTTGACTAAAATTCTCTCCCCCTTTATGACTTCTCTTGCTATATGATCTCTGACATCATCCTTTTGAAATCTGACTTGATTATCCAAATAATTAACTCCATCTTTAAAGAAAGGTTTTAACCTTTGGAGTTTGTCAGTTATGATCTTTTGAGATTCTTGAATGACAGTCTTAATAGCAGTGATTTCTTCTTGGAATACTTTGTCAAATTCTGCTTTAGCAGTAGCAGTAGAAGTAGAAGGTCCAACAGCTATGTTCTTCATTTCTGTGACAATAGCATTGTGAGATGCTGTCAAATTGTCATTCATTCTGATTTGGTTTTCTAGAACATACCCCTGCTTCAGTGCTATGTCATCTACTTGAGCCTTTATTTTCTCTTGATGAGTTGCCAAGTACACTACTGCATTCCCACCCTTGTGGAAGCAGTCAGTCATTTCCTTCTTGTTAAGATTCATTTCAAATCTTATTGACTTTATATCCTGGGCCAGATCAAACTGCAATGATTTCTTCCCTTCATCCACATACTTCTCAATGGCTTTCCTGTGTTCATCCAGTTTAATCTACATAGCAACCATCAGAGCACTATAATCTATTGATGGTGCTGATCCCAGCTGAACTGTGGGCTGTGGTGCTATGGTTTGTAAGGCCTTCTTGTAACTCTAGCTCCTTCTTCTGAATACCTGAAATTTCTTCTTCTTAGCCCTTGCAGCATCCTCATCTTCAGAAGCGTAGGAGCTGGCTATATCTACCCTTTCCTTTGGTAGTTCTTCAATAGCTTGGGGCTTGTCAGTCTCATGCCTTGCAGGCTCTACAACAAATAATACTTGCTCCCCCTCAAGTGGAGCATTCTCCCCCTCAATAGCTGTATCTTTGGTATTCTCTAGGTCTGCCTGATCTAGATTGAGAAATAAATCTTCCATAGTAAACTCTTGTGGAGAATGAGCTGGAGAAACTCTGGGCTCTTCAACCACTGGATCAGATACAACTTCTACTACAACAGATGCGTCTGTTATGACAGCATCTGGGTCTTGGCTATTCAGCTGAGTTTGCTGATGAACATCAGACAAATCAGTATCCTCTATAGGAAAATCTAAAGCATTTAGTTCAGTGATTACCTCTAGTATTGTGGTTGTAGTTTGCTCACTCTCTAGAGTAGTTGGCTCATCTATAGCTAGAGGCTCCCCCTGGATTTCAGCAACATCTTGAGGAGCTGGAGACTTTACAGCAGTGCCTGTGACTTCATCCTCATCAGGTGTGAAGACCACATGCTCTTCACTGCCAGAGCTGTTAGTTGACTCTTGAGCCACTGGGGCAATTTTCCTCTTCTTCTTTGGAGGTGATACTTTTTCAGAAATTATCTTTTCAGGGGTTGGCATCTCCTTAGTCAACACCATGTCCCATCTGGAAAATATCCTTAAATCCATCTTCCTCATATGATTGATTTTTGTTCCAGCAGCTTGGTGCATAACCTCTGGAATACTTCCAGCAAGGTATAGACTTATAATCCTGCCCAAGTTGGGCTTCTTCAAGCTTTCCTTTATCTTCTCAAGAACTATCACAGACCAATCTGTTTGCAAAGTGAAGATGATCCTTGTCATAATACTGAACATAGAGGCAGATACCCTATCATGCCCTCCTGGCTTACTGAGAATTACTTTGCAAACAATCTCAGACAGAAATTTCCCTTGGCTGTTCATGCACTTTCTATTAAAAACAGAGCCAATTTTCATCTTAGAATCTAGACCACACCATGTTAGAGCTTCCCTGGTCTTTGAAGCAGTAACCTCATCTTCTTCTTTTGTTCTTGGTAACTGTAATACTTTCCTCAGACTTTTAGGTGAAACCTTCACCTTCTCACCATGAACCCTGGATTTGATCTTGAATCCAGTTTCGTCTACCTTAGCTCCATTGAGGAATTCCAAGACTTCCTTCTTCCAGATCTTTGTAGGCTCTGAAACAAGATATTCTAACCCTGAGTCGGCAACTAGGGTTACTACTGTCTTGATTTCTTGGTCGGCATCATCAAAAGCATTGCGCACCAGCTCGTAGCCTTCGTTGACGTTCTCCTCAAGCTTTGGCGCCATTAGGGTTGAAGAATTTGACTTGAGAGAAGAGAGGTGTCGACACACAAGTTTTGGTCTCGAAACTTTTGAAAGCGTGTCGACAGACTAAGGCAAAATCCTATTTATACCTTTCTAGATTTGAAGATGAAAAGGCGGGCAGCTAACTTAAATTGTGTCAACACTAGCGATAAGTGTCGACACTGACTTAGAATGTCTCGACACATATGCGTCGACACAAGTTTTAGTCAACATATATATGTGTCGACACTTGTTTATGTGTCGACACAACTTAACTCGACACATAGTCGAGACTTTACTTAGAGAATTCTGAGTAAAAACTAAGTGTCGACACCACTTTGGATGTGTCGACACCTACTTGTCATGTGTCGACACTAATATTCTGAAGTGTCGACACTAACTTCCTAGATGTGTCGACACCTTTTCCCTGAAGTGTCGACACCACTATACTGTCTCGACACAGACAACTCTGTGTGTCGACACTATTGAAATAACACTAGTAGAATCACAAAAGAGTGGAGTTCTACTTACCTGAATTCCATAGTCCTCAAGCTGATGTTGTATCCATAGAAGTTGAGCACAGCAACTTCCAGCAGCCACATATTCTGACTCTGCAGTGGAGATAGCCACACTTGTTTGCTTTTTGCTACTCCATGAAATTAGTCTCCCACCTAGGAATTGACAGGTTCCAGTTATGCTTTTTCTATCTTCTTTGCATCCTGCAAAGTCTGCATCTGAATAACCTGTTAGTTCAAAATCCCCATTCATAGGGTACCAGAGGCCTAGATAGGGAGTGCCCTTTAGATATCTCAATATCCTTTTGACTGCTGTCAAATGAGACTCTTTAGGGCAGACTTGATACCTTGCACAGACACATGTAGCATACATGATATCTGGTCTACTTGCAGTCAAATATAGTGGGGAGCCAACTATCCCTCTATAAAAAGACTCATCTACAGGTTTCGCTGCATCATCCTTGCTAAGAGACATATTTGACCCCATAGGAGTCTTCATGGTACTAGATGAATCCATACCATACTTCCTTATGAGTTCTAAGGTGAACTTGGACTGGCATATGGATAATCCATTCTCAGTCTGTCTTACTTGGAGACCCAAGAAGAACTTTAGCTCTCCCATACTACTCATCTCAAATTGACCTTGCATAAGTTTTGCAAACTTTTTGCAAAGGCTGCTTTCAGTAGACCCAAATATAATGTCATCTACATATATTTGGACTAGTATAACTTTGCCTCTAGATTCCCTAAGGAATAGAGTCTTATCTATTTTCCCCCTTGAGAACTTATTCTCAATGAGGAAACTAGATAGGGTTTCATACCAAGCCCTAGGGGCTTAATTTAACTCATATAACGCTTTCCTAAGTATATAGACATGATTAGGTAGAGTTGAATCAACAAAACCTGATGGCTGTTCCACATAGACTTCCTCTTTTAGATTGCCATTCAGAAATGCTGACTTGACATCCATTTGGTAAACTTTGAATCCTTGAAAGGTTGCATAGGCCAGGAACATCCTTATGGCTTCCAGTCTGGCTACTGGAGCAAAGGTTTGATCAAAGTCAATACCTTCTTCCTGCCTATATCCTTTAACAACCAATCTTGCTTTGTTCTTAATGATGACACCTTGTTCATCCAACTTATTCTTGTAGATCCACTTGGTTCCTATTATATTGTGGTCTTTGGGTTTAGGAACAAGTTCCCAGACCTTGCACCTCTTGAACTGATTCAGCTTTTCTTGCATTGCTTCAGTCCATTGTGGATCTAGAATGGCTTCTTCAAACTTCTTTGGTTCAACTTGAGATAGAAAACTGGAGTAGATTGCTACATTCAGATTTCTGCTCCTTATTTGTACCCCTTGTCTTGGATCACCAATGATCTGCTCTACTGGATGATCTCCAAGATGCCTATTGGCTGGAGGCATCCTGACTTCTGGTTGAACCTCTTCAGTTCCTTCATCTTGCTGCACTCCTTGTACTTCTTCTGCATAAGGTACATGTAGTACTCCCCCTGGACAGCAGCCACTATCTTCTTCTTGCTATCTTGCAGCAGATCCTTCTTCTATAATGAGCTTGTCCATCTTTTTTGTTATACCTGTGGAGCTGCATATACTACTAGATAACTCATTGTTAATAAGTTTAGTCTCATCAAATACTACATGTACAGATTCTTCTACAACTTGTGTAGACAAGTTGTAGACTCTATAAGCCTTACTGTTATTGCTGTACCCAACAAAAATTCCCTCTTGGGACTTGGCAGCAAACTTGGTCAAGTAAGACTTACCATTGTTAAGTATGAAGCACTTACAACCAAAGATCCTGAAGTAGGATAGGTTTGGTTTCCTGCCTTTCACAACCTCATAGGGGGTCTTGTTGAGGCATTTAGTAATGGTAGCCCTATTAATAACATGACATGCAGTATTAACTGCTTCAGCCTAGAAATATTCTGGTAGTGATGTATCACTTAATAGGGTCCTACCAGCCTCAATCAAGGTTCTATTCTTCCTCTCAGCAATGTCATTTTGCTGAGGTGTTCCAGGTGAAGAAAATTCTTGAAATATCTCAAATTCTTCACATAGTTTTGTCATGCTATCAGACTGAAATTCAGTACCATGGTCACTTCTAATCTTGACCACTGTACTGTCTAGTTCATTCTGAATTTGCTTGACAAAGCTATGGAAGACACTAGGTGTTTCAGATTTCTGTCTTAAGAAGAACACCCAGGAAAACCTTGAGTAGTCATCTACAACTACAAAGGTATAGACCTTCCTACCTAAGCTGTGAACTGGCATTGGACCAAAGAGATCCATGTGCAAGAGGTATAAACACCTCACAGCATCTTTGTTTTCTATGCTTCTAAAGATGGATCTAGTCTGCTTGCCCTTTTGACAAGCTGAACAAATACCATCTTTAACACACTTAACTTGAGGACCATTCCTCACTAACTCTTTGCTAAAGAGTTTGCCAATTGTCTTGTAGTTAAGATGGGCAAGCCTCTTGTGCCATTTGACACAATGAGAGACTGTCTCATCAGCTACAAGACACACTGGAGAACCATTGTTCTCAACCATAATGTCTAAGCAATAAACATTCCTTTTCCTATAACCAGTCAAAATTATCTCTTGATCAGTTGACCTCCTGATATGACAACCATCTTTAACAAATGATATGTCATACCCTACATCACTTAATTGACTTATACTTATTAGGTTGTGTTTCAATCCTTTAACATAAGCCACTTGAGTAATGGTAACCAAGTTGCTAGAAAGGTTACCAAATCCTTTGATGATTCCTTTTTCAGAACCACCAAAGGTGACTTTTGGACCATCTTTGATTGGAATGTAGTCCTTTAGTAAACCCCTTGTTCCAGTCATATGTCTGGAACATCCACTGTCCAAGTACCATATTGGGTTATGGCCACTTGGACTCACCTGCAAAACAGATTAATGAACCTTAGAACCCAAAAAATTCTTGGGTCCTTGGTACTTGTTAGTTTGCATCCTGACAAAACTACCTACTGGTTTTCCAATAGGCAGTTTGCTACTCACTTTGGCACTAGCATTGTGCCAACAGTCCATTACAAAGTGGTCTATCTTGCCACAACACCAACACTCAAACTTATTGTACCTTTGCTTAGGTACAATCTTAGTTATTTTATCCACAACTGGCTTGTTGAGTGTTGGGGCTTTGCCCTTGGACTTGGACTGGACAGTCCTTGCAGGTTTAATAAAACTCAGTCCAGCCTTGCCTTTGTGATGAACAAATTCATCAATTAAAGGTAGAACTGACTTAGGTTTAGAAAACCTAGCAACTAGATCTTTCTCCTTCTGAAGATTAATCTCCAGACTCTTGATTTGATCATTCTTATATGTGATAGTCCCCATCTGAATCACAGTTATGTGTTTCAGTCTGGCTATCTCATTTAGCTTTTGATCAAACAATTTCTCAGAATCAGTTGCCATAGCTTTGAGATTAGCAATTTCCTTTGCCTGACTTTTGGCTAGGGACTTGCTCTTCTTCTAAGCTTGCAACAGAACTTTATATTCATCTATCAACTGATGAATATCTTCTTCAGACTCAGATACACTCTCATCACTTGATGAAAATGAATCTGATTCTGTACTGTCACAAGAAACTGAACTGGAAGAACAATGTTGTACCTTACTAGGTCCTGGCTGCTCCAGGATTTTGTCACTTTCTGTCAATGCCATTAGCCCTTGGCATTGACTGTCTTCTTGTTCATATATAGAATCCATAATCTGCATGAACTCTTCTTCTTCTTCTTCAGCAAACAATCCTATATATGCCTCAGCATCTGACTCAGTTTCTGATGAAGAAATATCTGACAGAGTCTTCTCCTTTTTGGCAACAAATGACTTTTCTTTCTTGCCTTTGAAATGAGTCTTCTTCTTGTCACTAGACTCCTTTCTTTTTTCTGGACAATCTGCAACAACATGGCCTTGTCTATTGCAGCAATAGCACACTATTTTTGAAAGTGTTGCCTTGCTAGACTTAGTCTTTTTCCTGTCCTTCTTTGAAGCCTTTTTATTCTGATAAAAGTCTTCTTTTCCCTGTGAAGTAGAAGGCCTTGTCCTCCACTGTTTCTTCTTCAAGAACTTCTGAAAATGTCTAGTGAAGGCAGCAAAGTCCTCATCACTTTCACTGCTTTCAGACTTTGTACTTGCTGACTCATCTGACTCAGTTTCAGCAATCTTTGGAGGTGGAGTTGGTGACTTACCTCTGTACTTTCTGGGGGCTTCTGTTTTGAAGGCCACTGTCCTCTCCTTATGTTCACTTCTTGTTGATTTCTCCTCTTCTTTCCTCACTGTCAACTGCATTTCATATGACAGCAGTTTGCCAAACAGTGTAGGTGGAGGAATTTCTGCCAACTTAGTCATTTCTCTAATGGCACAGATCTTGGTGTCCCAATCTTTAGTTAGGGACCTTAGAAACTTGTCATTGAGTTCATAATTACTTAACTCTCTGCCATAGGACATGAGTTCATTCACAATTCTGTAGAACTTCTTATAGCACTCAGTTATGCTATCAGCTTTTCCTTGTCTAAAACTTTCATATTCTTGATTTAGCAAGGATTTTCTGTCTTGCCTTACTTCTTCAGAACCCTTCATGTACACAATAAGAGTTTCCCACATCTCTTTAGCTGTCTTACAGTGTATCAGATTCTGAAAAGTTGCATCATCTATGACGCTCACTATTATGTTCTGAGCCCTCTTATCCATAGTGGATAGAACAATTTCATCCTTTGTCATTTCAGAGAAATCCTTTGGTGTTCTCTGATTTGCATCCAGTACTGACACCTTCATGTGCACATATGGCCCTTCTTTGATTGTGATATAAATTCTAGGGTCTGAGGCTTCCATAAAAAGTCTCACCCTTTCCTTCCATATCCCAAAGATCTCTTTCCTGCATATAGGTAGCTTCATGGATCCCAATTCCTTGTGATTTTCAGTAGAACCCATGGTTCTTGATTTTCTTGATTCTATAATTTGACTTAGACTGAATCTGCCAACAGGATCTCCTCAGACTGTTAGTCCTTTTTGAGGAACCTGGCTCTGATACCACTTGAAAGATATTGTCCCTAAGCACCTAGAGGGGGGTGAATAGGTGACTTGAATCTTTTTAACTTTTTAGGCAGCAAACAGATAATATCACAGAATTATATCTAATTTATCACATCACACATTCAGCAATCACAGCAATCCACAAACACACAGTAGACACAGAGTTTTATAGTGGTTCCCCAAGCTTTGGGTACATCCACTTTCCCCCTTCGCCTATCTAGCAGTGTACTAGATTCGGCCAAACTTCTCCACTAACTCAGAACCCAAAACAAGCTCCTATACCTCAGGCCCAAGGCCCTACAACTCAGCTTTTCCACAAAGCCTACACTCAGCCACAAAGGCCTACACTCAGCCACCAAGGCCTACACTCAGCCACCAAGGCCTACACTCAGAGATAAAACTCTCCTACCCTCAGCCTTTATAATTACAGGCTTACAAGACTCAGATCCAAAGGATCCTACAAGATAAAAGTGAATACAATAATGTTAACTCAACAACTCAGAGAATAGAGAGATGAGATGTGAGTTTCTTGATGAGTTCTTGGAAGAACTCAGCTGAAATCAATCTGACTTAGCTTTCTTCAAAGCTTCTTGAAAGTAGAACTCAATAAGATTGACTCCTTCTGCAGTTGATCCTTGATATCTGCTACTTAAGATTCAGAATAAATCTGAACCCTTCTTCTCAGTCTGGTTCCAACAACTGATTTCTTGGATGGAGCTCTCTCTCTCCAACTTCTTAGATCTGCACTTGATAGCACGATCTTATTTGTTTAAAACACTTGATCAATGATCTGAACAACCACTATCTGTAGACAACACAAGCCTATTTATAGGCCTTCTTCATGGTAACCGGCTGGTCCGGTCCATAACTGAATTCTGACAACTCTGACAGGTGCAGTAGACCGGCTGGAATGGCAGCTGTCAAGTCATCCAGTCAGTTCTTGAAAATTCTCTAACTGTCTGAAAGTGTCGAGACTTTCTGTCTTTAAGTGTCGACACTTATAGACCAAGTGTCGACACATGTTGTCGAAGTGTCGACACTAGTCTACAAGTTGTCGACACAACTCCTTGTGTTGTAGATTTTATGTCTCGACACAGCTTCTTCTGCATGTGTCGACACTGATAATGTGTGTCGACACAAGTCCTTGTACTTCAGTATTTTGCTGAATTCTTCTAAGTGTCGACACAACATCTTTGTGTCGACACATCTTCATGTGTTGTACTTGATAAGTGTCGACACTGCTTCTTGGTGTCGACACATGTCTTCAGTGTTGATACTTGTTGAGTGTCGACACAGCTCCTTGTGTCGACACATTCTTCTTCTGTTGAGACTTCAGCTGTGTGTCGACACATCCCCTTAGTGTCGACACTCGTACTTAGAATAATTTATTGAACTTGCTAATCTTTGCTAAGTGTCGACACAGCTCCATGTGTCGACATTTTCTTCAAGTGTTGAGTCTTCAGCTGAGTGTCGACACATACTTTCTTGTGTTGACACTTTCTTCAAGTGTTGACTCTTTTGTTGTGTGTCGACACATTGTTCTGGGTGTCGACACTTATACTTAGTCTCTGCTAACTTTTGCTGAGTGTCGACACAGCTCCAAGTGTCGACACTTTTTGATGTAGACACAGCTTCACTGAGTGTCGACACAACTGCTATGTGTCGACACTGCTTCACTGGCTTTTCTTCATTGAGTGTCGACACAGCTCCTTGTGTCGACACTTTCTGTCTGGTGTCGACTCAGCATCCCTGGTGTCGACACAAATACTCCAAGTGTCGACACTGCTTGCCTGGGTGTCGACACAAGTCTTCTTAAGTGTCGACACTTTCCCTCTGGGTGTCGACACATGGACTTAGAAACTTTTTCTTCTTTCCTGTAAATACTTAACCTGCACAAGTAAACTCAAAACACATCAAATACATTTTGATGTATATCATTGAGTTGGGTGAGGCTTCTTCAAATCAGGTACATTTAAACCAATGTACCCAACAATATCTTAGGCATTGAGAGCGTTGAGTGAGCACGCATCACTCGACGTTTTTTGCCTTAGCCGAATTTTGGTGTTTTGGAACATTGACTTTGACTGACTGAGTGTTACTCAACAGTTATGAGGCTATGGTGTAGAGTGAATGACCTTCACTCAATATTTGTGGACTTAGCCACATTTCTGCCACTTATACCTTAGGTATTGACTGTCTCAGCCAGCCTCACTCAACTCTGAACTGAGTTCGACGAATGCTGAACTGAGCTTGACAAATAATGAGCTCAACTCGACGAACTCTGAACTCAGTTCGACAAAATTGGACTTAGCCAAATTTCTCAAACACTGAGCTTAGTTCGATGAACGATTAGCTCAGCTCGACGAACTCTGAACTCAGTTCGAAAAATTTGGACTTAGCCAAATTTCTCAAACCATATCTTAGATAAGAGTTTGTCTAATTTAGTCACTTAGGCTACCTATCCCATCATTATCATCTATTGATATATATATATCATTGACAAGATGGACTTCCTCAAATCTAGGACATTATGGGCAATCGACCAAACAATCTCCCCCTATTTGAGAAAGTCAAAACTCTTATGCAAGTGAGTCAATAACATACACAGAACCATGCAACAATAAGCATAAAAACTGTATAATTGAGAAGTGATCTATAGTTACCCCACTTCTTAGTTTGCAGAGTGGAACATTACTGCACCTACTTCCCCTGAATTGCTGCTAGCATACTAGAACATTAATCTGATAATTTGATCATCTTTTCCTCCACATTTTTGAATTAAACAAATAGCTGGTAGGATTCATTTGATCATCTGATCATCTAGAACAACATAAAATTATTGGAGATGTGTTGGACATGCTCCCCCTCAATTGAAGACCCTTCATTTCTTTAAAGAACATATCCATCTGCAGAATACCAAATAGCTTGCAAACAGATGAGAAGCAACTAAAGCAATACTAAGTTTAACAAACCCAACTCAAATTTGAAGGTGTTAAACTTAGCTTCATCTAGTGGCTTAGTGAATATGTCAGCCACTTGCTTGTATGTTGGAACAAACTCAAGGGTGATGTCTTCACATTCCACATGCTTCCTAATGAAATGATATCTAATCGTTATGTGCTTAGTCCTGCCATGAGAGACATGATTCCTAGCAATTGATATTGCACTAGTAAAATCACATAATAGAGGAGTTCTACTTATCTGGAGGTTGTAGTCTTGAAGATGGTGCTGGATCCAGCACAACAACTACCTGCTGAGATGTACTCTGACTCTGCAGTTGATATTGCAACACTGGTTTGTTTCTTACTGCTCCAAGATACCAGTCTCCCTCCCAAAAATTGACATGAGCCAGATGTGCTCTTTCTATCTTCTTTGCAGCCTGCAAAATCTGCATCTGAATAATCTGTTAGTTCAAACTTCTCATTCCTAGGGTACCATAGGCCAAGATCTGGGAGTGCCCTTAAGATAACTCAAGATTCTCTTAGTTGTAGAGTAATGAGATTCTTTAGGGTAACCTTGATACATAGCACAAACACATGTATCATACATGATGTCTGGCCTACTTGCAGTCAAATATAGAAGGGAGCCAATTATCCATCTATATAAAGTTTCATCAACAGGTTTTCCTGGTTCATCTTTGCCTACAGGCATACTTGACCCCATGGGAGTTGTCATGGTGGAAGAGTTCTCCATGACAAATTTTTTTATCAACTCCCTAGTGAACTTAGACTGGGATATGGACAAGCCATCATCAATTTATCTTACTTGGAGGCCTAAGAAGAAATTAAGTTCACTCATACTACTCATCTCAAACTTCCCCTGCATAATTTTAGCAAACTTTTTGCAGAGGTTGTCATTAGTAGACCCAAATATGACGTCATCTATATAGATCTGAACTAGGATGATCTTACCCTTATATTTCCTTAGGAATAGGATCTTGTCTATCTCCCCCCCCCCCTGAGAATTTGTTCTCAATGAGAAAGCTAGACAAAGTCTCATAGCATGCTCAAGGAGATTGCTTTAGCCCATATAGAGCTTTCCTAAGTCTATAAGCATAATCAGGTGAGTTAGGAACTACAAAACCTGGAGGCTGTTCAATATAGACTTCTTCTTTTAAGTCACCATTCAGGAAGGCTGACTTCACATCCATCTGGTAGACTTTACTATGATTGATGTACCCAACAAATATTCCATCAAAGGACTTGGCAGCAAACTTAGTTACATATGACTTTTCATTGTGAAGTACAAAGCACTTACTACCAAAGATTCTGAGATAGCCCAGATTTGGTTTTCTGACCTTCCAGATCTCATAGGGAGTCTTCTTGTGGCTTTTGGTGATAGATGCCCTATTGAGGACATGACATGCAATATTTACTATCTCAGCCCAGAAATATTCTGGGAGAGATGTATCACTCAACAGTATTCTACCATCCTCTATGAGAGTCCTATATTTCCTCTCAACAATCCCATTTTGCTGGGGTGTCCTAGGTGAAGAGAATTCTTAATGAATCTCATGTTCTTCATAGAATCTTGTCATGCTATCAGACTGGAATTCAGTCCCACGGTCACTTCTAATTTTGACAACAGAGCTATTTTGTTGAAACCTGTCACCCGGTTCCACCTAGAGTTCGGACCTGAAGCTGCAGCACACACTTACTCTTCTCGAACCACCCTCCCGACGCGAGTCACAGGACCAGAAATAGACCGACGGTCTCAGCTCAGAGGTCCCACCTCTTACCCGGAAGAATATGAAGTTCTCCCCCTCCCTAGCTATGCTAAGCTAGGTGCCTCTGAGGAAGAATATGGAAAGGTTCAACAACTTATTCAAGGCACCTTATCGGTCTATTTATAGGCCTATGAGTTTGATCTGCAAATAACCATACTAAATCGACCTGAAATTACCAAAATACCCTAGGTTGGGTCTACCAACAGCCAAACTCCGCTGTTCTGAAGGACTATACGCAGACCTCCATGGGCAAAAGGGTAAGATTACCTGGAGTAGAAGAGTAAAATCCCCTTGGGGGTAAGAAGGTAAAAACACCTTTCTATTATATGGCGAGTGGGGAAATGACCAGCGGGCGAGACGAGCTCACCTGCTCGTCTCGCTGGCCTCCCGCCTTATGGGAGTCATCTCGCCCTCAAGGGCCAGCCCGCGCCCTAGAGGACGTCTCGCCTACTGCGCCGAGCCCCGTCTCGCCTCCGGCGAGTGGACCACATGATCCCACTCGCCTCTTCAGTTCCTCTCGCCAGCTTCTCCGCTCTGCTGCCTGAGCCGCCTCCCGCGAGCCCAAGGCTGTACATGTTTAACTCATTCTAAATTTGCATGACAAACTTAATGAAGATATCAAAGGTTTCATTTTTTTCTTTAGAAAAATACCCAAGCAAACCTAGAAAAGTCATCAACCACCACAAATGTATATACCTTCCCACCAAGACTATGAACTGGTATAGGACCAAAAAAGTCCATATACAGGAGGTATATGCACCTCACAGAATCTTTGGCTCCAATGCTCTTGAAGGAGGCTTTTGTCTGCTTGCCCTCTTGGCAAGCTGAGCAAATGCCCTCTTTGGAGCACTTCATATTGGGATCATTCCTAACTAGCTCTTGACTAAAGAGCTTACCAATAGTCTTGAAATTCAAATGGGCTAGCCTCTTGTGCCATAGGACATAATGGGAGGCTTTCTCATTTGGCACTAGATAGATAAAAGAGTCTGTATCTAAACATAGAAAGTTTAAGGAATAAACATTTTCACTCCTAGTGTCTGTCAAGATGACCTCTTGGTCACTTGACCTCCTAATTAGGCACTCATCCTTGTGGAAGACAATAACATAGCCAAAATTAGAGAGCTGACTTATGCTTATACACTACAACAAATATGGACATTGGCCGCGTTTTTAAGAGTCTTTGGCGCGTTTTTCAAATGTCGCTAATGTTTTCGCGTCGCTTTTATAAACGAAGCACAAACGTCGCGAATACAAGCATCTCCAAAAGTATTCGCGACGTTTTCACTATCCGCGTCACCAATACGGCGATGACATTAGCGGCGTTTACGGTTATAAATGTGGCGGTCTTTGTCAAGCTTTAGCCACGTTTTTCTATAAAAGTGTGGCAACTTTTAAAATTGTTTTGGCCACGTTTATTAACAAAACGCAGCCAATATTGTTTAATATAAAAAAATAAATTTTTATGTCTGTTGAGAACTAAGGTCCAGCGGGATTGAGTGTGTGTGAGATCGCATATTTGGGCTTCCCCATCGTGTTCCAGGTCTGGGTGTTGACCCCGGTGGGCCCCCCGTGTGGCGGAATATCCCCGCCATCCCATGGATGGATTATTCCCACATTGCCTGCAGCGGGTGGTTCTTGGTGTTTATGTACCCCCGTCCCCCCTTCCTACTACCTCGGGGTTTTGGGAAGATGTGTGGTGACGGCTAGTTTCCACATGGTATCAGAGCCAGGTTATCCTGCTGCGGGGGTGTGTTGAGATTATATTAGCCAGCAGGACACGTGTGTGTGGGACCGCATGTTTGGGCTTTCCCCATCGCCATGAGAGAAGATCTGATACCATGTTGAAAACGAACAAAAAACAAGCCGGAAGTGGTTTAACAAAAACTTTATTATCTCAAAAAGGTATCTATTACAAAGGTATGACCTCCCTTATATATAATGGAAGAGAGAAGAGAGAATACAAATAAGAGATGTGAGACTAAAAATTTACAGTACACGAGCGGACTATACAGACACAAACCGTACAAGCCGCGAGGTTAGACAGAAGGGCTAACCGCTCGGCTACTGCCTGACAGAGAGAGATCGCCATGAGAGACCGTTAGACCGCCCGGTCTCCAAGTCGCCAGAGACAAACAGCTAGACCGCTTGGACCTCAGACAACAACACACCGCAACCAAACTGCAGAAGGGTAACAGTAAAACCGCGCGGTCATCAACCCGCCAAGCCAGACCGCCAGACCGCCCGGTTACCAACTTCAACACTCCCCCTCAAGCTGGAGCATATATATCGATCATGCACAGCTTTTCAAAAATATGAAGAAACGAGACGGATACTGGCTTGGTGAAAATGTCAGCCAGCTCTTTATCAGAAGTGACAAAGGGAGTGCAAATTTATTCCTTCAAAATCTCTTCACAAATGAAATGACAGTCGACCTCAATGTGCTTGGTTCTTTCATGGAAGACCGGATTTTTGGAGATGTATATGGCAGCCTTGTTATCACAGAACATAGGTAGAGGATAGTTGTAGACCTCTCCTAAATCCAGCATGAGAGCCCGTAGCCATTTTAACTCACAATTGGTCAATATCATACTCTGATACTCTGCTTCAGCACTGGACCTGGAGACAACAGACTGCTTCTTGCTCTTCCAGCTTACCAGATTTCCCCCAACAAAGGTGCAGAAACTGGAGGTAGACTTGCGATCCCCTTTGTCATCAGCGTAACTCGCATCTGAGTAGGCTTAAACCCTTAGATGACCATTCTTCTGAAAGAGTAATCCTTTCTGAGGCGCAACTTTGACATACTCCAAGATCCGCAAGGCGGACTGTAGATGGCACTCCCTAAGTGCTTGCATGAATTGACTCACCTTGCCCACAGCATAGGAAATATCAGGCCTGGTCACTGTGAGATATATGAGCTTACCAACAAGACGCCTATACCGCGTAGTATCTAAAAGAAGAGGCGAATCATCTGTCCAGGTTTTGTCTTCTCCAATTGCCATGGGACATCAGGCATGTTTGGCCCCAGTCAATCCTGCTTCTTTTAATAGATCAAGGGCATACTTACGTTGGGAGAGGACTATGGTGTTGAGCTTCCGAGAGATTTCGATCCCCAAAAAGTACTTCGGAGAGCCCATATCTTTCGTGACCAGATGTTGACGAAGATGCCGCTTTGTCAAGGCTACCCCTTCTTGATCATCGCTAGTGAGAAGAATATCATCGACGTACACAGCAAGAACCACCAGTCCCGAGGAGGTTTTGTGAATAAATAGCGAGTGATCAGCAGAGCTGCGCGCAAAACCAACGGCCGCCACGATGCCACTGAACTTGTCAAACCAAGCGCGAGGGCTCTACTTGAGGCCATAGATTGCCTTCTGCAGCCGGCATACTCGGGTCTCCCCCTGAGCAACATACCCAGGAGGTTGCTCCATGTAGACGGCCTCCTGAAGATCACCATAAAGGAAGGCATTCTTTACATCCAGCTGGAAAATCGGCCAATCTCGGTTGACAGCCACAGAGAGAAGGACTCGTATGGTGCTGAGACGAGCAACGGGAGAGAAGGTATCAAAATAATCAACACCATAGGTCTGAGTGAATCCTTTAGCCACCAGGCGGGCTTTGTAGCGATTCACACGGCCATCGGGGAGAAATTTCACCACAAAAACCCAACGACAGCCCACAAAATCCGTGCCAACAGGAGGAGGAACAAGAGTCCAGGTTCCCCGTTCAATGAGAGTAGCAATCTCGTCATCCATGACAGCCTTCCAATGCGGAAGGGTAAGAGCTTCCTGATAGGAACGAGGGGTGGAAGTAGAAGAGATAGCCAGAGCAAAGTCCCGACGAGCAGGCATCAGACGATCATAGGAAACAACAGCAGCAAGAGGATGCTGGGTACAAGCCCGAACCCCTTTGCGAAGGGCAATGGGAAGGTCCAGGTCAGCAGCTACCGCAGGATCCGGAGCATCCGTGGTGGAGAAGGCTGGCATAAGAGAAGAGAGCGACGGCAGCGAAGAGGAGGAAGGTGGAGGAGAAGGAGCGGGGGAAGACGATGGAGATAGTGAATGTGGCGGAACAGTAGCAGGATTGAAGGGAATATGAGGTTGGTGATAGAAGGAGCGGGGGTGTGTGGAGGATGAGCAGGAGGAGAGGAAGAAGCGGAAGAGAAGTAAGATGCATTTTCAAAGAAGGTAACATCCGCAGAGACAAATTGTTTGCGGGTGACGGGGTCAAAGCAACAATAACCCTTCTGAGTGGGAGAGTACCCCAGAAAGATACATTTGGTGGACCGAGGGGAGAGTTTGTCGCGAGTGGTAGAGGGAGCATGCACAAAGGCTGTGCAGCCGAAGATATGTAGAGGAAGAGGAAAGGGTTCTTTGCCCGGATAGAGAATGTTCTAATAAGTTGAACTGATTCAGCAATGCAAACTGAAAATAGTCATTTCTTGCGGAAAAATATCTAGACTTAATTCGAAATATATCAAGAGTATCAATCAATATGAAGATATTCATTCAATAATAATTTTGTTTCATTTTATAATACAAAAACAAATTTGTTCAAAAATAACAAAGTTTTAACAAGAAGATCTATGTTCCCATAAAGAATACACATAAGCTTGTGAAACATGATCATGACCATCACGAGAACCAAAATGCAGATTTCACCTCCCAAAAGTCTTGTTGTGACTTGCGATCATGACCATATAGTCCATATTTCAGTAATTAGATATAACTTGCAATAAAATAATTTAATCATTAGAAATATTGTATCAAATAAATCGGACACGTATATCTTCTTTTTTTATCATAAAACGAAAGTTAAATAACTCTACTGTTTTTATCGTCAAATACTGACAATAGCAGCAATCTTTTTTTACAAAGATAAGCTATTTAAATAGATGCAGTTCAAGTGTTTGATCATTGTCCATATTTTATCCATCAAGAAATTCGGTTTAGAAATGCTGATTTTAGGATAACATGATTGGATGGACCTTAAAAACTCATATGGGTGTCAAAGATGGCCCTAAGTAATTAACTTGTATGCATGGAAAGTAGCTTAGTGGTTAGAATACTGAGATTGGTAGATATATTAGTCTTGTACTTCTGCTACGTGCATGGTCATGTAATATTTTTCTTAGATGTATATTAGTAGCAAACCCAAATCGTCCGTCGCCTCCACGACCAAAACTACTTCACCACAAAACCCTCCTCCTCTACGGCCAAAACTACATCCATTGCCACTCCCGCGCCAAACCGTCACACGCATCCAAATCTGCTGCTACCGCCGTTAAATCGACCTCCACCGGGCCTTTCATCCCTCTCTTGCAGAGCAGGTAATTTCTTCACCAACTCAATGCTCACCATGCTCACATTATTTTGATAAGCAATCACAAAATTATGATAAAAAAGCTAAAGGCTTGAGTGTTGTTGTTGTAAGTTTTTTTTACTTCTCCAGCTGAGATCCAAGACCACGGAATATCATAACTTGTTTTGACAATGTAAAGTTCAAAAAATGGGTGCCTTAGCAATCATCTTGCAAAAAACCAACTTCAAGGACGATTCAAGCCCTCTTGGTATGTCCTATAGTTGTGGGCACAAGTCTAGGCTACATTTTTAACCTTAGCACAACTAACGATCCAGTTTTTGATTTTAGTTTTTAATATCATATGCAATTTTTGATAATTTAATCATATGCATAGAGATATTTTGATCATTCTGTTAGTACGTTTATACAAACAGTTAATGTGCAAATTGAAAAACATAATCTCAATTTTACATTACCATGTTCAGGGTGAACTCTCATGTTAGATTCCGTAGGAGGCGTATCCTCAGAATTAGAGTCAGTATTTTGGTTTGATCTATAAATAGTATCATCATTGTTGCAAGCTACAAAAATATTAAATAAAAACAAAGAATTGATTTATGGTGATGGTGAGCAACAAACTTCCTGGCATCAAATTAATGAATTATATTAATTTTCACTAAATTCTGATACAAAACAATGATTGATACTTAATATTTCACAAAACAATTAACACCTGCTATGAACTCTGAGGAGAGTAAAAAATCAAAATTGATAAATAAAGCAACATTTCATTTATTTAGCCCATAACATATTTAATTAAAAAACCATCTAACGTCTTGCCGCCAATAACGCAAATGTTATCTCCTGCCAGTATAGTAGAAGTTGGGTGGCCATGATATTGCAAAATTATGATTGGGCAAAGATTTTACGGAAACTTCATCTGGTCACAATGAGTTGTATGATTGTGATGGTACTGTGATCATACCGGATCTTTGTCAATCAAATTCTAAAATATAAGTATGGCAAAATTAGAAGTCTTATCTCGACATAGTGAAAACTTAAATTGAAGAGTCTACTATACATCATGTCTATATTTTCAAAATCAGACACCAACACAAATTATTGACAGTTTATTGAAATTGATGAGTTAAACCACCATTTATAGGGAGAATTCCCCATGATGATCTCCTCTCAAAATGGGAGATCATGGGATTTACTAGTCAACCCAACCTCTCATGAACTCCCCATAATGAGGGAAACATGGTGGGTGGGGCCCACTCCCTCTCCCCACTAAGGGGAACCGCCCCATTTGGGGGAAACCGTTCGCCAGGCCGCAGCCGCCGTTGGCCAATCCGTCGGCGGCCAGGCCGCGGCCGCCGACCAGGTTGCTGCCCGGCAGGCCGCCGTCGGCCTGGCTGCGGCCGCCGGCCAGGCCACAGTCCAGGCGCCGCCTGGCCGGCGGCCCCACCGCCGTCGACGACTTGCCCGCCGATCGATCGTGTTGGGCTCTCCTCGCCGTCCAATCCGGTGGGTAACCACCCACTAACCCACTACGTTAGTGTTGGGGCCCGCCATGATCCTCTCCAGTAGGCTATAAAAGGAGCCCCAGGGTCTCCTCATAATTCACCTTTTGGCTCTCGGTCATCTTTTTCAGGCGATAGCTCTGCCGGACTCCTCCCTCGAATCATTCTCCAGCCACCTCGAGCCACCAGTGTGCCACCAGCAGGGAAACTCCCAAGTCCCGGAACGGGCAAAAGTAGGAGGAGGATGACCACGACAATCAGATAAGAGCCGAAGCCACACTCCAAGCTTCAAAACACCAGAGCCACCACTCGAATTCCAGTGTCCAAGTTGCTCCCGCGGCGCAGCCTGTTGCCCGCTGGGGGTCGAAGTCTTTCTCTCTCCCCCCAAGCTGTAACGGGAGCGACCCGTTGCTTCGATTCTCCGAACACATTGTAATTACAAGTAGCTAGTGGACTTTGACCGGCATAGATCCAGTCACGTGGTTTTTTACCCAGTTGAGGGGTTTTCCACATCATCACATATATAGTCAACCTTTCATTTCCTCTGATTGTGTGTGCGCTCGATCGCTCCGCAAGCTAAGATGGTCGAATTGAATCTGTTCCGACTGGGGCATCGAGTTAGCCCGCAATAGTTTGACGTCATATGTGGGAAAACAATTCCCAGCATCCTTAAAAAGAGCAAGATCACCAGTCTAGCCACTTCCAAGTCCTGCTCAAATGGTAAAAAGAAGCGCTCGCACCACTGAAGGTTCTGCCCTTGGTGGACACGTCGAACCTGCACGCTCCCACTCTTTAGTGGACGTGCCACTGACTGCTGAAGCCGCTTTCGCCCCCGTCACCGTCCTGGAGGGGCGTGTTCACCAGATGGAAGAGCAACAAACTGAAATGCTCACCCTGCTCCGAAACCTCGGAGCACCTCCTTCTCCCTGCTGCCACCAGCACCAGCTAACCTTCCGCCACAGCTGAATCAGCGCATGGCCCAGGAAGTTCCTTCAAGGCAGGAAGGATCCGAAGAATATTTTGAAGCCGCCAGTTCCGCTCACCCGGCCCATAGAGGGGTGAGAGCAGACCACCTTCATCACAACCCCGTCAATAACGCCTGCCATCCTCCGCTTGAAAGATTTACTCGGGAGGAAATTCAAGAGGACATTGCTGAAGAATATCGCTAGGCGGGAAGAAGAGATGTTCACGCTCGACAACCGCTCTGCCAAGGATCCCAATTGGTACCACAAATTCTCGACCATCAAATTCCATTCGGATTCAAGCTCCTGAAAATTGAGACATTCGAGGGGACAGACGATCCGCTAGAGCATGTTAACCACTTCACCGCTATTATGAGGATCTACAATAAACCAGATCAGTTGCTCTGCCAAATGTTTCTAGCCATTCTCAAAGGCCAGGCCCGAACAAGGTTCCATTCATTAAGGGCTGGAACCATCACCAACTTAACAAAGCCGACAAGGTAGTTTGTCGATCAGTTCATCGCCAATCGCAGGATCATTCACGACCCCTCCCACTTGTTTGGGATCCGCCAGAATGAAGGAGAAACCCTGAAGGACTTCTTCCGCCATTTTACTGCAGAAGCCCGTCAAAATACGGTGTTTGACCCCGAGTTATTGCGGGGGGTGTTCCTTGGAGGCCTCTGGCCTAGCGGCTTCTACTCAGCGTTGATGAGTGAGACTGTCTCCAGTTATCCTGACCTCATGAATCGGGTGGAGGCGCATATCGCCGTTGATGAAGCTATCGAAGCCCATCGCCAGCAGTTCGAGGGGCCCAAAAATGGAGGAGAGAGAAGGAGTCGGCCCCTCAGCACCAAGAAATAAGATTCCAAGAAGGGCGTCGGAACGGGCAGCGCCGACGGGACCATCAGAGAGATTAACCACCCAGGGATTATACTCCCCTCAACACCACATGCACTAATGTTCTCTATGCCATCCAAAATGAGCCAGTACTACATCGACACAAGCAACCAGCCCATAACCCCAAAAACGATCAGTCCAAGTATTGCGAGTTCCATTGAACTACAGGACACACCATCGAGGACTGTGCCCACCTGAAGTAAGAAATTGAGCGCCTTGTCCGCCTAGGACTTCTCAGAAGCCTTTTGCAGGGATGCATACAGGACCAGCAAGACCCGCCTAGGCCACCCAGAGATCAGCAGAACGTCCCGTCGGGAGGAGCAGGTGGTAGGCAGATGTTCGGAAATATTGAAACCACTGTCGGATCACCCGTTCTTTCAACTCAAATCTTCTCAATAGGCCCGCAAGGAGGTTTCCATGAAGACAAGAAGTGCAGACAAGACACCACCATAACCTTCAGAGATGAAGACCTCGTCGGGCTCTGAACACCTCACCAAGATCCTCTCATGATCAGCGCCGGGGTCAGGGATCCATGCTATAATGTCAAGCGAATCCTCATCGACAACGAAAGCTCAGTCGATGTACTATTCTACTCCACTCTTCAGAGCATGAAGCTCTCCAGGCAGCATCTGACACCGGTAGATGGACCGGTGTACAACTTCTACAACCATACAGTCCAGGTACTAGGCATGATTACTCTCACAGTTACCATGGGGGAATTTCCAAGGCAAGTGACACACGAAGTCCAGTTCGCCGTGGTAGATTCAGGCTTTGCCTACAACACCATTTTCGGGAGGCCCGTCCAGTCCATCTTCAAGGCTATCCCCTCGATTCCTCACCTAGCCATGAAGTTCCCCACTTCGTGAGGAGTCAGAGTCATGCGTGGCAATCAGGAGGCTGCCAGGAATTGCTATTCTAAGCAGGCACAGCCAACCAAGGCCACCACATTAAACATTGATGACTTCGATCTGCACGACGAGGCGATATTGCAGCGAGGGATGCCTATTGAAGGGCTAATCGAAGTCCCCCTTTCTCCAACAAACCCGGCTCGCACCATCCAGCTTGGGTCGCTCTTGCCACAATGAGAGAAAAAGGAATTGACAGCCTATCTTCAGAAGAACAAGGATATCTTTGCCTGGGCTGCGGAAGATATGTCTGGCATAGATCCTCACATCATTCAGCACTCTCTCAACATCAACTCGGCATGCAAACCTGTCATCCAGAAAAAGAGAAACTTTGCTCCAGAACATCTCCAGGCAATTAAATAAGAAGTAGAGAAGCTCTTCAACGCCCATTTCATCCGAGAAGTAAAATACCCTACCTGGGTAGCTAATGTTGTCATAGTAAATAAGTCTTCAGGAAAGTGGAGGATGTGCGTGGATTACAACAACCTCAATCAATCTTGCCCCAAAGACAACTTCTCACTCCCTAAAATTGATCAGTTAGTTGATTCGACCATCGGGCACCAACTCCTCAGCTTCATGGATGCATACTACGGGTACAACCAGATTCGAATGAATCTTGTGGACGAGGGGCATACCGTCTTCCTAACTGACAAAGGGGTTTACTGTTATAAAGTAATGTCCTTTGGGTTCAAGAACGCAGGAGCTACCTATCAACGACTCATGAACAAGACTTTTAAAGACCCTATCGACAAGATGATGGAGTTATATATTGAAAATATGCTGGTTAAGAGCATCCATCTGGAATGTAACTTAGAAGATCTCGAGAAGTATTTTAAGATCCTTTGATAGTACGACATGAGGCTTAACCCCACTAAGTGTGCCTTCATGGTAACGTCAGGGAAATTCCTGGGGTTCATGGTAACTCAGCGGGGGATAGAGGCCAACCCCGAGAAGATTAAGGCCCTAGAAGACATGTCACCACCTCGATCTATTAAAAAGTGCAACGATTGAATGGGAGAATCACAACGCTCTCTAGGTACGTGGCACGGACCGGGCATAAATACTTTCCCTTCTTCAAGATTCTCCGGGGAGCAAGAACCACATGTTTCTAGTGGATAGACGAATGTCAATCAGTTTTCGTGTCACTGAAGAAGTACCTGGCCTCCCCTCTACTTCTATCAAAATCGGCCCTATGAGAGACTCTTTTGTACCTCGCTATCACACCAACCGCGCTAAGCTCCGTGTTGGTAAAATATGAAGGAGGGATTCGACGCCCCATCTACTACCTTAGTAAGATCCTCTAGGACATTGAAACCTGGTATCCGGTCGCGGGTAAGACAGCTCTGGCACTCATTTTCTCAGCAAGGAAACTTCATCCCTACCTCTCTGCGCTATTCTTCAAAAGCCTGAGGCATCTAGCCAGCTGGTTAAATGGGCAGTCGAGCTAGGTGAATTTGACATCCACTTCCTACCGCGTCCCGTCATTAAATCTCAGGTCTTAACATACTTCATCATTGAAAATACCTAGCTAACGGATACGGGAGTCACACCAACAGAGCCAACATAAGGGTGGACTATGTACGTTGACGGAGCTTCTGGAATAGAAGGCGCCGCGGCCAGGCTGCTTCTCATAAGCCTAGAGCTCGTCACTTTAGAGTATGGACTCTGGTTGAAGTTTCCTGCCACTAATAATATAGCAGAATATGAAGCCTTAATCGCAGGACTCAGGCTCGCCATCGATTGCCGCGTCAATAGATTAACAATTTACTCTGACTCCTAGCTCATCGTCTCCCAAGTGGAAGGAGATTTTGAGTCAAAAAGTGAGCAGCTTGTCCAGTACCTCCAACTTGTGAAATCTCTCCTGCTTCGAATACCGCAAGCCCAAATTCTCCACATCCCTAGAGAGCAGAACAACCGAGCAGATGGCCTATCAAAGCTGGCCACATCTCCCTCTCGTTATCAGTAAAGAAGATGTCGGGTTGAAGAAATTGCCTTTTCCAGCATCCAGTGGTCATGGGAGGTGGTGGAGATCGGAGAATCTAAGGAATCATGGATCACTCCATTGGTGTACTACTTAGAGAGCCAACAGCTGTTGGAAGACCAAAAAGAGGCCCGTCGCCTCAGGATGAGGGCGACCACCTTCACACTGATCTGTGGAAAACTGTATAAACGATCCTTCGCAAGGCACTACCTGAAGTGTATGACATAAACTGACGCTGAGTATACCCTCCGCGAGGTTCATGGAGGAGTCTGCAGAGAGCATTTGGGCGGAAAGGCTTTGGCTCGAAAAATCCTACACTAAGGTTTTTACTGGCCAACCATGAAAAAGGAAGCGACAGAACTTGTCCAGAAGTGCAAAAGTTGTCAGCTACACGCTAACTGAAAGTTATTTAACTAAATGTTAGCTAATCACCTAGAGGGGGGTAAGTAGGTCTTTGAAGTTTTATTAGTTCTTTTGCTGATTTCAAATTAAACTATCTAGAGCTTGTCCTTAGATCCTGCAATAAGAAGGAAAACAAGCAACACATAAAACACAAAGATTTATAGTGATTCCCCAATTGGGTACATCCACTTTCCCTCCCACCTATCCAACTAATTTGTTGGACTAGGGACAAACTCCACCAATATGCTCCTCAGAGCTTACACCTCAGGCCTTCAGCCTTATACACAGATTCTTCACAGAATCCAAACACAGAATCATAAGGGTTCCTACCTCAGAGTCCCGCAGAGCTCCTATAGCTCAGTGATCCACTGATCACCTACCTCAGCCTTATTTCTAAGGCTCTTCAACCCTACAGCTTCAGGCACACATCCCTACTCTCAGAGTGCTGCAACACTCCTATAACTCAGTACCCTTCTAGGTACCTACAGCTCAGCCTCCTTTAAGGCCTACAACTCAGTGACACACTTGTCACTTACAGCTCAGTGACTCTCCAGTCACCTACCTCAGGCACAAGGCCCTACACTCAGGCTGGGAGGACAGCCCTACCTCATATCCACACTTGGATCCTACCTCAGAGAGCAGCACTCTCCTACCTCAGGAAATTAATCCCTACAGCTCAAATCTACACTTGGATCCTACCTCAGTACCCCAACAGGGCACCTACCTCAGTGACTAATTATTCACCTACCTTAGGCACAAAGTGCCCTACACTTAGATTCAAATAAACTGAATCCTACAAGAAGTAAATTAGAATGTTTAAGAAAACTAAAATAATTGACTCAGAGATTAGTCTCTGAGTATACCTTACTGGACTAAGTAGATATCAGTACAACACTCTTGATGTAGAAGGAATTAGTCATCTTCTATAACTAACTCTTTTCTGCTTTACATATGAGCAGCTACCAGCTTGCTGAATGGATGAATCAGCTTCTCTGTTTTGGAAAGAACTATCTTGTTGAGCTTGAAGAGCTTTAGCTAACTTCCTAAGCCTTTCTGGCTATCTCTGCTGGACTTGAGCTTTCAAGCTTGATGGAGAAGAAGATGTCCAGCTGCCTCTAATTTTCTTTTCGTATTTTCTTCGTTTATTCTCCGTTTGTTCGTTGCCCTAATCCATTTTCTTTTTCCTTTTTATACACATTTATTTGAATCAAAGACACAAATGTATGTGGGCCCAACCAAGGATTGGTGAGCCCCATCTCCATTAAAAAAAAGCAGCTTTCAACGCCACTACAGCTTTCCTGCAACAGCTACATGTAAGTTGACTTTGATGACGTCAGCAATGGTCATCACCATCTAGAATTAGGAAATATTCCAGAAATCCATGAAGCGTTGAGTGATGTTAAGTCACTCAACGCCATCTGTCTTGGCTCTCAGCGCTTCTGAACTTGTGAATATTTTCTGGATTTGTCTCAGCGGTTCTGTCTCAGCGGTCTCGACGGTTTCTTCTTAATAGTTGTGACAGGCTTTTATCTCAATGCTTTCTTCTTATCAGCTGAGATAAGTTTCTGTCTCAGCAGTATCTTTACAGCAATCTCAGCGGTTTTTGCTTCACAGCTGAGACTATCTTCCGTCTCAGCGGTTTTCCTCTTAACTGTCTCAGCGCTTCCTTCTTCATTAAGAGTGTTGAGTGAACCTGCTTCAGTCAATGCTTCTAGACTTAGAGAAATCCAGCTAGTTTTGTCTCAGCAGTTAAGCTGACACATTCTTCTCAGTTGTCTCAGCTGTCTCAGCGGTCTCAATGCCTTCTTCTCAACTATCTCAGCTGTCTCAGTGCTTTTTGTCTTAGTCAGTTTTTCTGGCTTTAGCTGCGTTCGACGATCTATGGGCTGAGCTCGACGAACTCTGATCTTCTCAGCGGTCTCAGCACTTTTTTACTTAGTAATGTTTTATGGCTTTAGCTTGACAAGTGTTGAGCTGAGCTCGACGACCAGCGAGCTGAGCTCGATGAACTTCGAGCTGAGCTCGACGAATTTTGAGTTTACCACCAAACTCATTTTTCTTCACCTGTCCAATCATGGACTACCTGCATGCATGAACTAAGGCACACATCAAATACATTATGTGTGTATGTCATTGACCTGTTTGACTTCTTACAAATCTAGGATATTAGGATCAATAGATCCAAAAATCTCCCCCTATTTGAAGAAGTCAAAACAATCCAGGTCATTGACAACACAACATATTCATCATAGACAAACTTTAATATTAGTAGAGTGTGGAAATGCTACCATATTTCTTCAGCCTGTGGAGAATTACTTACTCCCTCGGGCATGCTGCCATCCTTATTATTCCACTTGTATGTTCTTCTCAACCCTTGACTTCTATCCTCCCCCTTTTTGACTTCTGCAATAGGGAGCATACTAAGGGATTTTTCTCACCCTATCTGTCTGGAGTAGATTTTCTCACTGTGACTGAGATATGGATATACCATCATCAGTCTGTTTTACTTGGAGTCCCCAGAAAAATTTCAGTTCACTCATACTACTCATCTCAAACTTACCTTGCATAAGTTTTGCAAACTTCCTGCAGAGGTTGTCATCACTAGAGTCAAATATTATGTCATCAATATAAATCTGGACTAGGATGATCTTGCCCTTAGATTCCCTTAGGAATAGGGTGTTGTCCATCTTCCCCCTTGAGAATTTATTCTCAATGAGAAAGGTAGACAATGTCTCATACCATGCTCTTGGGGCTTGCTTGAGCCCATAAAGAGTTTTCCTAAGTCTATATATAACAGTAGGAGAGTTAGAATCTACAAAACCTGAAGGCTGCTCTACATAAACCTCTTCCTTTAAGTCTCCATTCAGGAAGGCATACTTGACATCCATCTGGAATACTTTGAATCCCTGAAAGCCTGCAAATTCAAGGAATAGTCTGATTGCTTCTAACCTTTCAATTGGGGCAAAGTCTGGTCATAATCAATCACCTCTTCCTGTCTATAATCTTTGGCCACCAGTTTAGCTTTATTCTTTATTACAATGTCATTTTCATCAAGTTTATTTCTGAAAATCCACTTGAGTCCAATGACATTGTGTCCATCTGGTCTGGGGACCAGCTTCCATACCTTGCATCTTTTGAACTAGTTCAGTTCTTCTTGCATTGCACCAATCCAAAATTGGTCTTGAACTGCCTCAGCCCAAAAATATTTAGGGAGAGAAGTGTCACTCAATAATATTCTCCCAGCTTCTATGAGAGTCCTGTTTTTCCTCTCAGCTAACCCATTTTACTTGGGTGTTCTTGGAGAGGAGAATTCTTGACAAATCCCTTGCTCTTCATAGAACGTAGTCATAGCAGCAGATTGAAACTCAGTTCCATGGTCACTTCTCATTTTGACCATAGAGCATGCAAGCTCATTCTTAATTTGCCTGAAAAAATTCATGAAGATTTCAAGGGTTTCATCCTTTCTTCTAAGGAATAACACTCAAGTAAACCTTGAATAGTCATCAACCATCACAAGGGTGTAGACCTTCCTACCTAGACTATGAACATGCATAGGACCAAATAAGTCCATATGCAGGAGAGACAAGCATCTCACTGAATCCTTGGCCCCAATGCTCTTGAAAGAGGTTCTAGTCTGCTTACTCTTTTGTCAAGCAGCATAGATACCCTCCTTGGAGTATTTTATTTTGATACCATTCCTAACAAGCTCATCACTGAAGAGCTAACCAATGGTCTTATAATTAAAATGAGCCAGTCTCTTATGTCATTGGACACAATATGAGACTCTGTCATTTGTAACTAGGCGTATAGGAGAATTATTATCTGAGCACGAAAAGTTTGTGCAATAGACATTCCCACTCCTAGTGCCTGTTAAGATGACACTTTGGTCACTTAACCTCTTGATGTGGAACTTATCCTTGTGGAAGGAAATGTCATAACCAAGATCACATAGTTGGCTTATGCTTATGAGGTTGTGTTGCAACCCTTCCACATAAGCCACCTTTGTGATGGTGATTATGCCATTTGATATATTATTATAGCCTCTGGTTATCCCCTTATTAGAGCCTCCAAAGATGACCTTGGGTTCATTCTTTACTGGAGTGAACTCCTTCAATAGCTCCTTTGTTCCAGTCATGTGCCTGGAACATCCACTGTCAAAGTACAATTTAGGGGAACTGATACTTGAACTAACCTGAAATGAACACAAATCACCTTACCTTAGGACCCCAATTTATGTTAGGTTCTAGGTTCACATTAGTCTGAAAATAACCATGTCTCCCTGCAGAATTCCTGACAGGTTGGCAACCTCTGGACACAAAAAGGTTGTGCCAGCAATCTACAACATAGTGGACCACTTTACCACAACACTAACACTCATAGATATTGTATCTCCTTTTCTGTTTGGGACCAGCATTAGACTGTACTACTTCCTGAACAGTGGGGAGATGTGATGCTCTATACTTCTGTCTTCTTTTAGTAGCTGTTTGATTGAAGGATAGTCTTTCAGCAGGCTGTTTTGGACTTTTCTGAGAACCACCATCTGTATGTCTCTTTTTAGCTAACATGCATATGATAGCATCTGAGATTGCCATTCCAGCCATGACAGAAGACTCGCCTTGAGTCACTACTTTTGCTGGATGATTCTCCTAGTGACCATAACAGCTTTCATGGTCATACCTGTTAGAAGGCAATAACACTCTCTGAAAAGGAATTTGAGGCAATGAGGCTAGAGGCACAATAAGTGCCTTCCCTTTTCCCTTTTCCTTTTGGATTAGAACGTCTAGCAGGTACCTTAAATCCCAACCCTTTCTTACCAGCTTGGGTAAGGTGGGTGTCAATTAAGGGCAGCACAGTGTTTGGCTTAAAAAATTTAGTTACTATCAATTTCTCATTTACGAGATCATTTTCAAGTTTCTGGATAATTTTCTCATTTGAGAATCTTACCACAGACTCACTATCAATGATCTCCTTGAGCTGGGCTGCTTGAGTAACCATGTCAATGAGGACTTTTTCTTGGTCATCACACTTTCTTTTAAGACTAAGAAGCTCTTTTGCCTATCTCTTGGCAAGTAGCTTGCACTTCTTGAATGCCTCAAGAAGTTCTCCATACTCGGCAATTATGGAGTTGACATCATCCTCAGAGTCTGAATCTCCTTCATCTCTTGATGATTGAGCTTCAGAGTCTGAACCAGCCTCATGACTTGAAATAAAAGATTGTGATTTAACATTTACCTAAGTCTTACCAGGCAGATCCTGGCTGCTTTCTTCATCTGTCATTGCCATCAATCCAAGACATTGAGCATCTTCTTCTTCATCTTCATCCACCTCTGAGTCACTATATAAGTGAGACAGAGGGGCCCTGATCCCTATTCTAGCAGCTGGGTATTCTCAGGTTCTTGTACAGCAACAACTATTAGCCAAATATAGGCTTCTTCTTCACTGTCTGACATGGAGGAGAAGTCAGACCAGGTCTTTTTCCTTCTTGGCCACAAGGGACTTCTCTTTCTTCTTTTCCTTGTGGTGCTTCTTCACTCCTTCTTCTTTCCTCTTCACTGGGCAGTCAGTAACTACATGCCCAGATTTGCTACAGCAAAAACAAATAATATTAGAGGAAGATTATTTATTAGAGTTTGGAGCATACTTGTCCTCCTTAGAGGATTTCCTTCTGTGCTGTGAGGAGGAGGATGGCCTTTTGTTCTTCCAATGCCCCTTCTTCATGAGTTTTTGGAATTTCCTGGAGAAGGCAGCCAGGTCCTCATCAGATATATGGCTGTTAGAGGAGTTGGACCTTGAGCTCTCAGATTCTGACTCAGCAGTTCTCCTGACTGGAGAGATCTTCCTTCTGCTCCTGGTTGAAGCATCATCTTTGAAGGCCACAGATTTCTCCTTGCACTGTGACTTCCTGCTATTCTCTTCTTCTTCCTTCCTTGCTGCAAGCTGCATTTCATTAGATAGTAGCTTTCTAAACAGGGTTGGAGGTGGAGTGTCAGCTAGCTTGCCCATCTTCCTGATGACACAAATCTTTGTATCCTAATCCTTTGTAAGGGACCTGATAAATTTGTCATTCAGCTCATAGGTGCTGAAGACCATTCCATATATTCTCAGTTCATTAACAATTCTGAAAAATCTTTCAAAACTTTTAACAATGCCCTTAGACTTTCCTTGTCTGAAGTCCTCATACTCCTAGTTGAGCATGAATTTTCTGTCATCTCTCACCACTTCTGAACCCTCCATAAACACAACTAGGGTGTCCCACATCTCTTTGGAGGTCTTACAGTGTACTAGATTCTGGAATGTAGAATCATCTACAGCACTGGCAATGATATTTTGAGCTCTCTTGTCCATGGAGGTAAGGAGGAGATCATCTTTATCACTTCTTCCTAATACTTAGAAGTCTGCATGTTGGCATCCAGAACTGAGATCTTCATAGGGATGAAGGGTCCCTCTTTGACTGTGATGTAGATCCTAAGGTCAGCAGTTTTCATGAATATCCTGACCCTTTCCTTCTAGATCCCAAACCCTTTCTTTCTGCAGATTGGTAACTTCATGGCTCCCAATTCCTTGTAGTTTACACCAGACCCCATTCTTTATCTTATAGCTAACCTTGGAGGTATACTCAGATTGTTAAATCCTTTTTTGAGTAACCTCCCTCTGATACCACTTGAAAGTTGTTTAACTGAAGGTTAGCTAATCACTTAGGGGGGTGAATAGGTCTTTGAAGTTTTATTAGTTCTTTTGTTGATTTCAAATTAAACTATCTAGAGTTTGTCCTTAGATCCTGCAATAAGAAGGAAAACAAGTAACACAGCAAACACAAAGATTTATAGTGGTTACCCAATTGGGTACATCCATTTCCCTCTCACCTATCCAACTAATTTGTTGGACTGGCACAAACTCCACCAATATGCTCCTTAGAGCTTACATCTCAGGCCCTCAGCCTTATACACAGATTCTTCACAGAATCCAAATACAGAACCACAAGGGTTCCTACCTTAGAGCCCTGCAGAGCTCCTACAGCTCAGTGATCCACTAATCACCTACTTCAGCCTTATTTCTAAGGCCTACAACTCAGGCTCTTCAGCCCTACAGCTTCAGGCACACAACCCTACTCTCAGAGTGCTGCAGCACTCCTACAACTAAGCACCATTCTAGGTACCTATAGCTCAGCCTCCTCCAAGGCCTATAACTAAGTGACATACTTGTCACCTACAGCTCAGTGACTCTCCAGTCACCTACCTCAGTCACAAGGACCACACTCAGGCTGGGAGGACAGCCCTACCTCAGATCCACACTTGGATCCTACCTCAGAGAGCAACACTCTCCTACCTCAGGCTATTAAGCCCTATAGCTCAGATCCACACTTGAATCTTACCTTAGTACCCCAATAGGGCACCTACCTCAGTGACTAATTAGTCACCTACCTCAGGCACAAAGTGCCCTACACTCATATTCAGATAAACCGAATCCTATAGGAAGTAAATTAGAATGTTTAAGAAGAATAAAACAATTGACTCGTATATTAGTCTCTGAGTCTAGCTTTCTGGACTGACTAGATATCAATCCAACACTCTTATTGTAGAAAAAATTAGTCCTCTTCTACAGCTAACTCTTTTCTGTTGCACAGATGAGCAGCTACCAGCTTACTGAATGGATGAATCAGCTTCTCTGTTCTGGAAAGAACTATCTTACTGAGCTTGAGGAGCTTCAGCTAACTTCTCATGCCTTTCAGACTATCTCTATTGGACTTGAGCTTTCAAGCTTGATGGAGAAGAAGGTGTCCAACTGCCTCTATGTTTCATTTCGTATTTTCTTTGTTTGTTCTCAGTTTGTTCGTTGCCATAATCCATTTTCTTTTTCCTTTTTATATGCATTGATTTGAATCAATGACACAAATGTATGTGAGCCCAGCTAAGGATTGGTGAGCCTCATCCCCTTCAGAAAAGGACAAAGCAGCTTTTGGCCCCACTGCAGCTTTCCCATAACGACTACATGTAAGTTGACTTTGATGACGTCAGCAATGGTCATCACCATCTGGACTTAGAAAATATTCCAGAAATCCATGAAGCATTGAGTGATGTTAAGTCACTCAATGTCATCTGTCTTGGCTCTCAGCGCTTCTAGACTTGTGAATTTTCTCTGGATTTGTCTCAGCAGTTCTGTCTTAGAGGTCTCAACTATTTCTTCTTAATAGCTATGACAGGCCTTTGTCTCAACGCTTTCTTCTTATCATCTGAGACAAGTTTCTGTATCAGTGGTATCTTCATAGCAATCTCAGCAGTTTTTGCTTCACAGCTGAGACTATCTTTTGTCTCAGCGGTTTTCCTCTTAACTGTCTCAACGCTTCCTTCTTCATTAGAAGCGTTGAGTGAACCTGCTTCACTCAACGCTTCTGGACTTAGAGAAATCCATTTAGTTTTGTCTCAATGGTTAAGTTGACACATTCTTCTCATATGCCTCGGATTGTAAAGAAATGAATGCATAAAAAGACCTTCTTGTGCTTCCATTGTTTTGTTGGGTGAAACCTCTAGTCCTTGGGTTTTCCGCAGGTTCAGCGTGCGAACTGGGTAGTTCCGAAGATATTAATTTGGTGTTTGGGCTATCTTGCTGACCACGTTGAGAAAATTTAACATGGTATCAGAGCGAGGTTACTGAGGTTTCGGAGGTTCAGTTGCGTGAGCGGAAGTCAGCCAGTGTTGTGACTCAGTGATTGAGTGGTGATCAACCTGTGTTGTTGCTCGGAGCTGCTGAAGGGTACCAACAGGTGTTTGTAATGGAAGGAAGTCTTGCAAGAGGTCTTGGCATTGAACTCTTAACACCGACTAACTTTAAGAAGTGTAAGTCGTGCATGAAGAGTTATCTTCTTGGCGAGGAGCTGTGGGAAGTCGTCGGTGGAGACGACAGACAGGAAGTAACTGCTGCTTTCGGTACTGCTGAGCAGGTGAGGCTCTGGAGAAGAACGAATGCTAAGGCGGAGTTCATTCTGAAGAGAGCTGTCTCTCCGGAACTGTTTGATCACATCATTGGATGTGAGTCGGCTGCTGATATTTGGACAACCATTGATGAGTTGTTCAATAGGAAGAATGTGGCGCGGCTGCAGTTCCTGGAGAATGAGTTGGCCAGGGCAACTCAGGGAGACCTTTCCATCTCCAAATACTTCTTAAAGATGAAGAGCTTGTGTGCTGAGCTGTCGGCACTGGATCCTGATGAGCCTATCTCTGAGGCAAAGATGAAAAGGCACATTATCCGCGGCTTGCGGAAGGAGTATGTGGCCTTTGTTACATCTGTTCAAGGGTGGGCTACTCAGCCGTCGCTGCTAGAGCTGGAGAATCTTCTTGCCTCGCAGGAGAGCTTAGCAAGGCAGATGGCTGGAGTGAACCTGAATCAGGAAGGCAGCGAGGCTCTCTTCTCAGGCAAGAAGAAGGGATGGGAAGGGAAGAAGAAGAAGAAGGTGCAGGCCGCTGGTGAGGAGACTTCGACTTCATATCCGCCGGAGAGGAGCAATGCTCCTAAGGATTGGAAGAAGAATCTGAAGTGCTACCGGTGTCATCAGCGAGGGCACTTCAAGAGGGACTGCAAGGTCAAACTGCAGCCTGGGCATGCTGCTGGAAAGGAGGAAGCTTGCTCGCGAAGTGAAGAAGCAGAATGGGGAGGAGCTTTCATGACGAGCACTTGTGTCCGGGCCTTATCTGCTGAGGACTTCAACAGCGAGTGGATCGTCGACTCCGGGTGTGGTCATCACCTCACCGGAGACAAATCGAAGTTCACCTCCATGCAGGCTTACTCAGGTAATGAAGCTATTATCACTGCTGATAATACTGTTTATGCAGTAGAGAAGGAGGGGGTCGTGTCTTTGGGTAGTGATCAGGGGCCACTCACGTTAAGGAGTGTGTATCACGTGTCGGGCATGAAGAAGAACCTCTTCTCGGTGACCAACGAGGTGGACGCTGGGTATCACGTTCTGTTTGGGCCAACAGACGTGAGGTTCCTTCGCAACGTATCAGCGGTGAAGGTTGATGTTGCTCATGTTGGGAGGAGGGTGAAGAACTTGTTTGTTCTGTCCACCAGTGCTTATGTTGATAGGATGAGAGCCAATGATAGTGCGGCTATCTGGCATGAGAGGCTGGGGCATGTTGGCATGGACAAGCTGAAGGCAATGGCTAGTAGAAGTCTGGTGAGGGGGTTGCCGATGTTGTCCTCTTTTGGTGATGGACATGTTTGTGCGGGCTGTCAATATGGTAAGGCACATCGCCTTCCATTTGATAAATCACAAATAAGGAGCAAGAAACCATTGGATTGTATTCATGGCGACCTGATGGGACCGACGGTTACTGCCAGCCTTGGTGGAAGCAGATACATGCTTGTCTTGGTTGATGACTACTCAAGGTATACTTGGGTGTACTTCTTAAAGGAGAAGTCGGAAGCCTTCCATTTATTTGTGGAGTTCAAGGAGTTGGTAGAAGGCCGGCTTGGCTTGCGGATTAAGAAGCTTAGAACTGATAACAGGGGAGAGTTTGTCTCCTCCGAGTTTTCTAACTTCTGCAGGAAGCACGGGATCCAACGGGAGCTTACTTGTGCCCACACTCCACAACAAAATGAGGTAGCGGAGCGGAAGATCCGTCATTTAACGGAAACCTGCAAATGTTGGCTTCATGCGAAAGATATCCCATGGTCTTTTTGGGCGGAGGGAATATCTTGTGCTGCTTATGTTATCAACCGGATGCCACTCAGCCCTATCAACATGAAGACTCCTGTTGAGCTGTTGCTGAAGGAGAAGCCGAGTGTTGGACACCTTCGGGTGTTCGGCTCAACTTGCTACGTGCATGTCCTGGATGCTTCATGGACAAAGCTGGATGCGAAGGCAAGGAAACTTGTCTTTGTTGGCTACGATGAGTGGAAGAAGGGATGGAAATGCATGGACCCTGTGACAAAGAAGTTCGTGGTGTCAAGAGACATTGTCTTTGACGAGCTGACGTCATATGGAGGTGGCTCGGTGGAGCTAACCGGAAGTAGCAAGGTTGATGAAGCACCGGTGGTGGCTGCTGAAGGCTTGGAAGAGGAGCTTGCTGTTTCACCAGCAGCTCCTGTTGCTTCGAACTCCGAGGCTGAGCCTTCTGGCTCAGGAAGCAGGGGGAGCACTGCTCAATGCTTTCCCCAGGTAGGAGTGGAGCCTGAAGAAGCAACGGAAGCCGTGAGCAAGGAGCCATGTCTTCGGAGATCGAAGAGGGTGGTTAAGCCACCGGCTCGGTACTGTGAAGGGAATGCAGTGAGCTTTGTCTCCTGCTTCTTTGCAGGTCCTCTGGATGAGCGAGAGCCTGCAAACTTCAACGAGGCCACTAGAGTGAAGGAGTGGGAAGGTGCCATGAAAGAAGAGATTGATGCTCTGAAGAAGAATGAAACCTGGGACCTTGTGCCCAAGGTTGATGGCATTACTCCGGTTACTTGCAAGTGGGTGTATAAGTTGAAGAAGAAGGCTGATGGGAGCATTGATCGGTTCAAGTCTCGCTTGGTCGCTAGAGGATTCTCATAGCAGTATGGAGAAGACTATGAGGAGACATTCAGTCCAATTGCGAAGATGACATCTGTAAGAGTGGTGATCGCCTTGGCTGCTAGCAAGGGATGGAGGTTGTGGCAACTCGATGTGAAGAATGCTTTTCTTTACGGAGAGATTGACAAGGACATCTTCATGGATCAGCCGCTTGGTTTTGTCTCTGAAAAGCATCCGGACTATGTCTGCAAACTCAGGAAGGCTCTCTACGGGTTGAAGCAAGCTCCTAGAGCGTGGTATGAGAAGATTGCAGAGTACCTGCAATTCTGTGGATACTTTGCTTCTAACTCGGACTCTAGCTTGTTTGTCAAGAAGAAGGGAGAGCTAAGAGTCTTGGTCCTACTGTATGTGGATGATATGATCATCACAGGGAATTCGGAGGAGGAAGTAGCAAGGCTCAGGGCTGAGCTTGCTATACGCTTCGAGATGAAGGACTTGGGAGAGTGGCATCACTTTCTCGGTCTGGAAGTGGAGAGGAAGGAGTGCGGAATTCTCATTAGCCAGAAGGGATATGCTGATCGTATTGTGAAGCGGTTTGGCATGGGTGAAGGGAAGAAGTGCTCTACTCCACTGGAATCTGGGCTGAAGCTTCGACGAGATGAGGGAAGGGTGCTTAATGATCCCTTGGTGTTCAGGGCTCTTGTTTGGAGCTTGATTTATCTGACGATTAAAAGGCCGGATATAGCTTATGTTGTTGGCCGAGTAAGTCGATATATGGCTGAACCAAGGAAATCTCATCTAGTGGCGGCAAAGGGGATTCTGAAGTATGTCAAGGTGACTTCTGAGATGGGACTCCTCTATGGAAGGGACGCGGAGTTTTCCTTGCTCGGGTACACGGATGCTGACTATGGCGGTGATTCGGATGATCGGAGGTCTACTTCAGGTTATGTGTTCACTTGCGGTTCAGCTAGCATCTCATGGTGTAGCAAGAAGCAGGACTCGGTGTCGGTTTCAACCACGGAGGCGGAGTATAAGGCTTCGGCCTTGGCTGCTCGGGAAGTCGTTTGGTTGAGGAGACTTATAGAGGATGTCCATGAAGAAGTGCAAGGGCATACCTTACTCCAGGGTGACAATGAGAGTGCTCTCAAACTGGTTAACAATCCAGTGTGTCACGCCAGGACCAAGCATATAGAGATTGATCACCATTTCATCAGGGAGAAGGTGTTGGAAGGATCTCTGCTGGTCGGGCATGTTCGGAGTGAAGATAATCTTGCTGACATCTTCACAAAGCCACTGTCGAAGGGGCCCTTTGAACGCTTGCGCATCTTGCTGGGCTTGGTCACCACTTCTCACTTCAAGGGGGAGTGTTGAAATTTGTGAAGTGGAAGTGGGTGACGGGACAGGCCGCGCGGCCTGTGGCGGACAGCTTTGGCGGACTGGGCGGACTGGGCGGACTGAGGTTTGCGGCCTAGTGAAAAGTCTGGTGGAAGCCGGCTGTGTTGAGCGGGTTGTTGCATGGAGTCCGCGGTTTGGTGCGGCCTGGTATCTGCGGATAGAGAGGCTTGCGGACTGGTGCATTGCTCAGTGGCCGCGGGTGCAAGCGCGTGCTGACAGACGGGTTGGCTCGAGTTCGCAGGTAGCTTGCGGACTGGCGTGTCCGCGGTTCGGGCTGTTGCGGACTGAGCTTAGAGCTTGGCTGAGGCCTTGTCAAGCTCTGGTGTTACAGCAGGTCTTGCTGTGGAGACCGGTTGGCGGATTGGTGGTTGGAGTCCGGGAGGAAGCTACTGCGTTGGACAAGTGCGAGGTGCTCGCGGACTGGTGGCGGTCTGTGTTAGGGTGTTTGGCGGACGAGAACTTGAGTCCGCCATGCTCGCATTGTTCCTTGATGGTTTTGGGCTTGGTCACACCTTGTGCCAAGTTCATGGTGTCCACCGTATCCGCCAAGTCCGCTGTGACCGGGCGGTCTGTTGCTAGCTGCCTTTGGTCGTGGACTTGTGGCGGATTGAGGTGTGGGTCTTGTGGACTGCCTCGGGTTGGGGCGGACAGCCATTGAAGGAGGTTGCTGTCTTGTAGTGGTTGGAGCTTTGTGGGCTGATGACTTGTCCGCTTAGCTCAGGCGGACTGGAGCGGGTTCGTCAACGGTTGCCTTGCTCCTGGCGGTTTTCCTTGGTGACCGGCTAAGTCCTCGCGGACTGAGCGGATGGTCGTTTGTATTCGCGCGGACTGGGGCGGTGTCGCTATCTCTTGGGCGGTGACCACACTCCTCACCTGGCCTATAAATAGGACCCCCCTGGCACATCTACAGTAACCGAAGTAACGTGAGTGAACAGTAATTTGGGTTGGGCGAAGTGCTGTGGTCTGTGTTTGTCAGTCCGCGAGGATTGTTTCAGGCTGACGGTTTGCTGTGTGCAGGTCGTGCGGATAACTTCAAGGAGCCAGGAGTTTGGCTGTGACTTCGGTCAGTGCTTGGAAGTGTGCGGTCTCTGCGGACTCAGCAGGAGGTCGCTCTGCGGCTTGTCAGTTCTGTTTCAACTTTGCCAGCTTCAATAACCTGTCCGTCGTCTTCAGGCGGGTAGGGGTGTTCCTCAGTTCGGGTTCAGCAGGAGGCGAATAACGGTGTGTCCGCGCGGCCTCGCGGCTTCGGCGGACTCCGTGGTATTCGGCGGATTGCAGTGTAGTTCGGGCGGCTTCGACGACCTCGGCGACCTCGGCGGTCTCGGCGGACTCCGGTTCTGTCCGCCCGGCTTGTTTTTTGGTTCTTTCTGTTTACAGCTGTAATACTAGCGAAATCATGTCTCGCTATGTATGCCTCAGATTGTAAAGAAATGAATGCATAAAAAGACCTTCTTGTGCTTCCATTGTTTTGTTGGGTGAAACCTCTAGTCCTTGGGTTTTTCGCAGGTTCAGCGTGCGAACTGGGTAGTTCCGAAGATATTAATTTGGTGTTTGGGCTATCTTGCTGACCACGTTGAGAAAATTTAACATACTCAGGGATCCAGAAGCGTGGACGAATATCTGCATGAGTTCACACGGTTGGGTCGTTATGCTGGTGCTATGTTTACAGAAGAAGAGAGGAAGTCCAACCGATTCTATGAGGGTCTTCGCGGCGATTTACAGTTACTCCTTGCTGGACCTAAGACGCAGGGCTTCCTAGCCTTGGTCAATTCGGCCCGATCGTTGGAAAAGGTTGCGAAGAAAGTTCAAGAGAAGAAGGACCCAGGAGAAAGGAATGCCGAGTTCAAGGTGCCAAATAATAAGTCAAGTTTCCGCAGGTGGAACAAGAAGTTGAAGACTTCGAACTCAGCCCCTTCGTCTGGTGCGTTGGGGGAAACCGCAAGTCGAGTCCCAGGAGCTTGCTATATCTGCGGAAGAGTGGGGCATTTTGCCCGTAGCTGTTGGAACGGACGCTTTATGTCCGAGAGGAAGTCTGAAGTGTACAGGCTGGGTCTGCAAGAGACCAGAAAGCAGGCAGACGTGGTGACAGGTATGATTTAAACTGCAATAGTTTAACTTTCATAGTTGTTACCTCTTTTGTTTGTTAGCTTTCTTGTGTAGGTGCTAGGCTTTGTGTTGAGTTTTGTGTTTCCGGCGAGAGCCCTATTTGATACGGGAGCATCGCATTCCTTCTTGTCCGAAAAATTTATATCGCGCATCGGAGTTCCGTTCTTGATGGCAGAAAACAAGTTGGATGTGTTGTTGCCTAATGGGTGCTCAATGCGTGCGGATAGGATTTGTGTTGCGAAGATTCGGATTGGAGACCGGGAGTTTGATTTGCGGACATTGGTTCTACCATTGGTGGAGTTTGACGTAATCTTCGGTATGGATTGGATCTCGGAGCAGAGTGCATGCATTGATTGCAACCGTAAGGAAGTCAAGTTGGGTCTGGACACAGATCGTGAGATAATTTTTGCGGGCATAAAGGGATCAGGAAAGTTCTGATGTCGGCCCTTCAGGTGTTCAAGGCAGTTCGGTCTGGGGCAGAACTGTATGTCACTCTAGTGCAGACTTCGATGCCTAAGCCTAGTTTGGATAGCATCGCAGTTGTGTCTGAGTATCCTGATGTGTTTCCAGATGATCTCCCAGGAGCCCCTCCTCAGCGGGAGATAGACTTTACTATAGAGCTGGTACCGGGTGCCAAACCGGTGTCACGCTCCCCCTATCGAATAGCCCCAAGAGAAATGGTAGAGTTGAAGGTGCAACTACAAGAGTTACTAGAGCAAGGTTGTGCGTCCAAGTTCGTCACCTTGGAGCGCACCAGTTCTCTTTGTCAAGAAGAAAGATGGGAGCTTGCAGCTTTGTATCGATTATCGGGAATTGAACAAACTTTCGGAGAAGAACAAATATCCAATCCCGAGGATTGACGATCTGTTTGATCAGTTGGTTGGATCAACTATATATTCGAAGTTAGATTTGAAGTCCGGTTACTATCAGTTGAGGATAAGGGAGAGCGACATCCCAAAGGCAGCATTCAGTACGCGGTTTGGGCATTACGAGTTCACGGTCATGCCGTTTGGGTTGACGAATGCGCCATCCGTGTTTATGGATCTGATGAATAGGATGTTCAGAGAATACCTGGATCAGTTCGTGATAGTATTTATCGATGATATCCTGGTGTATTCGCGATGCGAGGAGGATCACTACAAGCATTTACACATGGTGTTGGAGACATTGAGGAAAAGTCAGTTGTATGCAAAGTTCTCCAAGTGTGAATTCTGGTTATCCCCGATAGCGTTCCTTGGTCATGTTGTTAGTGGAGAAGGAATAGCTGTGGATCCGGCGAAGATAGTGGCGATACGGGAGTGGCCTACTTTGACTACGGTGGCAGAGGTCCAGAGTTCTCTCTGGCTTGCTGGCTACTGCAGGCGCTTCGTAGAGAACTTCTCGCGGATAGCACTACCACTCACGACATTGACAAGAAAGGATCAGAAGTTCGTGTGGTCTCCGGAGTGCGAACAGGCTTTTGAAGAGTTGAAGAGGCGGTTAACCATGGCGCCTATTTTATGTTCGCCAAGTGGAACCGAAGGGTTCGAGATTTATAGTGATGCTTTGGGCAGTGGTTTGGGATGTGTCCTGCTACAGCATGGGAGAGTGATAGCTTATGGTTCACGACAACTGAAGGTTCACGAGAGGAATTATCCGATCCACGACTTAGAGTTAGCGGCCGTGATATTTGCTCTAAAGCTTTGGCGGCACTATCTGTACGGTGTGAAGGTCGATATTTACACCGATCATAAGAGTTTGAAGTACCTGTTGGACCAAAAGGATCTGAACATGAGGCAGCGGAGGTGGATGGAGTTCTTAGGAGACTACACCTTCAAGATACACTATGTGACTGGGAAGGGAAATGCAGTGGCGGATGCGTTGAGTCGTAAGATTCCTGCACAAGCCAACTGGTTATCAGTACATGATGAGAGATTGGTCCAAGAGTTGGAGGCATTGGAGATATCTTGCGTCGTTAAGCAGTCTAGAGCCGAGGCGAAACTGTTTTGGACAGAGGTGCAGTGTGACCTAGCGGATAGAGTTCGGCGGGCTTTGGTTCAAGATAGCAGCATGAAGCCGATCTTGTATGAAGCTTTGCATGGGTCAAATTCCCAGTTTGTGGTTGAAGATGGGTTGCTAAGGAAGGACGGTCGTCTATGCGTTCCTAGTGCGGATAATATTCGGGAGGAGTTGATGTATGAGGCTCATCATACCAAGTACTCAATCCACCCGGGAAGCACGAAGATGTATAGAGACATGAAGAAATTATTCTGGTGGTCGGGTTTGAAGAAGGATATGGCACTTTATGTGGCCAAGTGTCGTAATTGTGCATTGGTGAAAGCGGAATGCCAGAAGCCCGGAGGTTTCTTGAAATCCCTTCCTCTCCCAGAATGAAAGTTTGACGACATATCTATGGATTTTGTGCACGGTTTACCGAAGTCACAGAAGGGAAACGACGCCATTTGGGTGGTCGTAGATAGGTTGACAAAGGTGTCACACTTTATCCCAGTCAGAAAGGAAGATCCGGTGGAAAAGTTAGTCAAACTCTACGTGGATAATATTGTACGATTGCATGGTGTGCCTCGCAGTATTGTTAGTAATCGTGATGGACGCTTCACGTCGAATGACTGGAGGTTGGTGCATGGTCTGTTGGGTACTAAGCTAAAGTTCAGCACAGCCTTTCACCCGCAGACAGATGGCCAAACCGAGAGAGTCAACATGACTATGGAGGACATGCTTCGCATGTGCGCCCTAGATTTAGGGAAGAATTGGGAGGATCGCTTGTACATGGTGGAGTTTGTGTACAACAACAGCTTTTAGACAAGTATTGGAATGACGCCTTTCGAAGCCTTATACGGGAGGAAGTGTCGTACGTCGTTGTCTTGGTTGGAGGCAGGCGAATCGAAGTTGTATAAACGTTAAGCGGTGGAAGACGCCACTTCAATGATACGGACAATTCAGGAAAGGCTGAAGATTGCTCAGGATAGACAGTCAAAGTATTATAATGCCAAACATAGAAATGTGGAGTTCAACGTTGGCGACATGGTATATCTAAAAATCAAGCCGTTCAAGGGTGTATCGCGGGTTCGACGCTTGAAGAAGCTGAGTCCAAGATACCTTGGACCATTTGAAATCCTGGAGCGTGTTGGCGAGGCGGCTTATAGGTTGAAGCTGTCGACGGAGTTGAGTGGGCTGCATGACGTGTTCCACGTATCGGTGTTGCGTAAGGCAGTGCAAGAGCCTTCGCAGATCATTGCGGACAATCAGGTACCGGTTGATTATGAGTTAACAACAAGGGTCAGGCCAGTACGAATTGAAGATGTTGCATTCAAACGACTCCGCAACAAGGAGGTCCGAATGGTAAAAGTCCGTTGGGATAATTGTGGACGTGAGGAGCTTTCTTGGGAGCGAGAGCAAGCTATGTTGGAGGAATACCCCGAGTTGTTCCACTCAGGTATCAGTTAGATTTTTTGTACCTTTGTTTAATTTCGGGACGAAATTCCTTAAGTGGGGGGAGAGTTGTAACGCCCCAAAAATAGTCTGCGAGTCGGTCGTGAAAATGGGTTTTGGTGCATGTATAGGGGTATACGGCCTAGGACACGGGCGTGTCCAAGGCCATGTCTGGCTGGTGATTTTTGGTCGTTTTCAACCTGAGAAGGACACGGCCAGGAACACGGCCGGATGACACGGGCGTGTCATCCGACACGGGCGTGTGCCAACCCGTGTCCCTACCCGTATGCAGTTGGGTCGTGTCCGTTGTCGTGGCGGTTATGCGTGACACGACCCCGAACACGGGCGTGTCGAGGAACCCTACATGGGCGTGTCAGGTGAGACACGGGCGTGTCTTAGCCCGTGTATCGTTTCTCAGTTCGACGATCGTGCCTGGATCGAGGCACACGGCCTGGGACACGGCCGTGTGCCAAGACGTGTTCGGCCCAGGTCTGGAGAATTTTATGCAAATCTGAGCCGTTCGTTTTCTTTAATTAGGATCCAACAGCCCAGATGAGATCCTGCTCTGTTAAGGCCGGGAATACAGGGTTAATTCCTCATTTTCTCTCCAAATATTTCTCCTTCCAAAGTGAGAGAGAAGAGGAATAAGAAGGAGGTTTCCGGCCACCGGCGGAGCATCGGAGCACTGTTTCGAAGTCTGAGAGCGGATCCGTGGAGGGAAGATCGTTGCGAAGGGTTCTGTCCGCGTAGTATTTCCATGGCGCCAAAACGGACTACAAGGGTAATGATTCTCAACTTGAGCGTTTGAAGCTCTTTCTTTCTGCATAGGGAATCCCGCTCCCGCGAGTGTGCGGTGAGTGTGTGGTGTTCCTTGGGGTTGATGTGAATAGTCCTCCTTGTGTTGCATATAGAGCCCGGAATCGCAAGTACGAGCATAGGCATTGTGTGTGAAGCCTACCCGGACGTGTACTGTCTGGATCGGTGATGTTGCATTTGCTATGATTTGCCGGAGAAGACTCCGTGCTTTGGATTTTTTCGGTTTTCTACGCGGTAGATTGCAGCAGGGATCCTTGGAGGTTAGCTTCAAGGTGCACCCGGAAAATTAAGCGGAAACGTGTTCAGCTAACTTGGCGGTCTGGGAACCGGCCTTGATCATAACTGGGTTATGAGATTGTTTTGGAAAATTTGGGATCCGAGAGAAGCTTGGCCCACGCGTACTACTTAAATTGTATATGCGGCGTGAGCAACGGGCAAGTGGAATTGGACCTAGGCTATGTGGTACGGTGCAAGAAATCCGAAGACGGGCACTGGCCATAGGCATAGTCGGAGCCTTAGACGGTGGTCAGATAGGCTAAATGCTCACTTGGTTGCCATCTTTGGGATGGTGGTGAAGCCACGGTATTGACCGGATTCACTGTTAATGTGCCTTGAGTGCACGGGGTGTTTCGCCGTGCGAGCCTACACCTGTGGCGAAATATAATTGCGACATATTATTTTATTGGACTAATGTTATGCAGGGAAAGAGCACCGCCGTCCCGAGTAAGGGGCGGGGTCGTTGTAATTTGGTCGGCTTTTAGCTGACCGTTGCCTTGTTTGCCACCGTGCGGTGGTATGTGCTTGCAGGTGCTGCAGAGCCGAGCGCCAAATAGCGTGCTTGAGCCCATGTTGCTGTGTTGGCCCTAGAAGGCCATAGAATAGTTGTTTTTACATTTATCATGTGTGGCCGGCCTGCGAGCCGATGTATGTAAGACATGTTATATTAAGTGAACATTTGTAAGGCCATGAGGCCATGTACCTGTTTTAGTGTATTTGAGATTTCATTCCTGTTGTTGTAGCTGTGGACATTCATATTTGACGAATTTAAGTTTGGGTTCTTTCAACTTTAAAAACTTCCGCTAAAATGCTCTGTGTAGGACGAGTAGTCTTAATTGGACGGTTTGATTATGCATTTGGTAACCCTTCCGACTGTCTGTGGTATATGGCGTCGGGTTCCAACTGGAGCTTCTGTTATATGACATGCGATAGCTGGAGCTTCTGTTATTCATTTGGTAATCCTTCCGACTGTCTGTGGTATATGACGTCGGGTTCCAGCTGGACCTTCTGTTATGTCATGCGACAGATGGGGGTGTTACATGTGGTGGTTTATCTTTGGGTGGTGTTTTACCCGGGTTTGGTTTGTCGGATTTTGATTTTGACTTCGCCGTTGGTTTCATAACGTTGGTATTTAGCTACAGTGCGATTTTTGTAAGATTTCGAGATGGTTTGATTTCGGGTCATTTTGGGGTTATTGATTATTAATTGTATTATAATATTATATATATATATAGGGTGATATACTTTGCGGGCGTCCGGGCATACGGGCAAGAAGCAAGAAGATTCAAATCGAAAAGTGATCAATATGAAAGTTGTAGATCTCGGCGTTCCGAATAACTTTCATGATGATCACTTTTTGATTTGGAGCATCGTTGACCTTCGATTTGGGACCCGAAAATCGGGGCGGCGAGACTGCCACAATAAGCCTCCGAATTTCCGATTTTCGGGTCCAAATTCGAAGGTCAAATAGGCTTTAAATCAAAAAGTGATCAACATGAACGTTGTTCGGGTTGCCGGGATCTACAACTTTCATGTTGATCACTTTTCAATTTGGAGCAATCTTGACACTCAAAAACACAATTCCATACGCCTGCATATAAGAGATTCCGCATATTATATATATATCCTTTATATATATATATATATATATATATATATATATATATATATATATATATATATAGCCGGTTATAATGGGTCGCGTCAATACCCAATTCATCGTCTTCCCCATCTGATTTGTCGCCTGTTTCACGAGAGAGGAAGAGTTTGGCGTCCCGCGCGCCTTCGACCGTCAATTTCTAGAGATTTGGTGGTAGGATTTCTCAAAAGATTAGAGATTTGGAAAGCTCTCAATGATATCTACGCGTTCGTGATAAACTTTCCCTGTTTCTCCAATTTTTGTGTGTTAGGGTTTGTGGTTTTGACCTCCTTCTTCCCCCAAAAGTTTCAGGAAACATTGCTTTGAGCTTTTGGCGGCCGATCCTTGTCGTGGAGCGGCGGATTTCCGGAGTTTCAAGGCAAGTGGCGATTTTCTTTTTGTGTCTGTTTCTTGCCTTTCTTTGTTTCATTTCTTCTCCTTAGAAGGTTGTAATAATATAGGACTTAGTCTTGAAAGAACCCTTAGGATAGTTTAAGTTTTCCACCAAGAATATGTCGAGTATAAGGTATAGCCTAAGGAAAATTCACCGAATATAGGAGTAGTAAACCATCAGAAATTCGTCGAATATAAGGATTTAGCTTAAGTTCAAATTCATCGACTAAGTTAGATTTCACCGAGTCAAATTCGTCGAGTTACATCAAATTCGTCAAGTATAGGTTTATTAGCTTAAGTCCATATTCGTCGAGTAAGTTAGATTTCGCCGAGTCAAATTCATCGAGTATATAGGCATCGAGTTCATCGAGTATCGGCGTGCATGGCATTGAGTGAAGTTGGATTCGTTGAGTAAGTCTAGGTTGGCTTTGAGTTCGTCGAGTATAAGGTTTGGCGTTGAGTGGATTAGGCTTGGCGCTGAGAGCGTTGAGTGGCCTTTGAGCCTAAGTTAAATTCGTCGAGTAATCTCGATAAATTCATCGAGTATCGATGGCTTGGAGTTGAGTGCGCTGAGTGCACTCAACGCGGTGTTGAGTGAAGGTCTTTCCGCTGAGTATCTAGCTTGGCATTGAGTGCGTTGAAAGCACTCAACGCGACATCGTGTTGACTCAACGCTTTATCCGTGGACTTAGTTTTTTCACCAATTTATGTCTGATTCGTCGTGTATGGTCCTTAGGGTAAATTTAGGGACTAGTCAGGGTATTCCCTTGGGTTTAGGATTGGGTTTGGTATGAGTTGTTTGGGTATGATGTTTTCTTCTGCTGATTGTTGGTTTGTGAATTATTACACTTGGTGGTTTGTTTGGTCTCTGTTTTGTGGCTTGTTGGGTTATGTTGGGCCTGGTGCCACCGCCACAGTGCCTTTTGTGAGATGTTTGGGTCTGGAAGCCTGGTATTGGATGTTTTGGTCACCGACTCCAGCCCGGTTGTTTTTACCAAGTGTTAATGATTCACATTTTCGAGCTTTATTGTGTTCAGTTTGCTTCTTATAAATCAGTCTATGTTATTCCATGCTTATCCTTACAGATTTTATCGAAGCATGGCTTCATTCCGCACTTGCTGCAAATTTCTTTTAACTTTATTATTGCAAAATTTTACTTTACCTGTTTCTAGTTGGCTAATCAGTTGTGGTTTCAGCTTTTCTTATACTTGGGTGTGGTAAACCCTTTCTTATCTTTTTCTACTTATTGTCTACTTGTTTCCATTACCACTTGTACTTTCTTGCTGAGGTGTTCTTTCTTTGAATGCCTCAGATTTAGGGTTATAGTCAGTGGTGCGACTATGTTGGGTGGTAGCTTGTGGACTGCAGTGGTTGCAGTGTTTGTCCTCACCATCGTGAGGTAGTTTGTTGTTTTCGGTTTTAGTTCAGACATGCATACTTTCAGTGGGTACATGTCAGGTTATTGACGCCCTTTGGTAGTTTTCTTTTGGAATATTGAATACTTTACTAGCTGCTAATTTACCTTTTTGGTTGGTTGTACTTGCTTTCTGGGAAGGTTTTCTGCTAGGTTGCATGTTAGATACTTTAAAGTATAAAAACTAATATTACTACTTCATACATGACATATTTGAAATCTAAATCATTATATTTAACAGTCGTAAAAGCTACTTTCACTATTATTATAAAACTAGAGTCTTGCATATCATTAGTTGGCCTCTGAGGATGTTTATACTCATGTAGAACGTCTAATACGGTAAATAAAGTACTTTTCGTTGTGTATACCTATCTTTTTCTCGTAGATTAGATGAGCCACTAAGCTGAGGGATACGATTAACCGCTTAACTTAAACTGGATTTTCTCTAAATAACTTACGGATCATTCATAAAAGTGCTAAGTTAGAGTTTTGCCAGAGCGTCTGCAGTTATCCCCTGGTGACATGGAATCATGACGCGTGTTTTTCTTTACTCTGATATATCGTTAAATGCGGAGAAAATGCGGGTTGTGACAATTGGTATCAAAGGGATAGGTTGTTTGACGATTGGTTGAACGACTATCTCAGGTTTGTATTAGTTGTCTAGTTTCATTTCATACACACACTGATGTGTCATCAGTACGTCTTAGCTAAAACATGAACACTACACTCATAAGCATGATCAGAAGTATACGGGGCATATTATGTAGTATGAGATGCATAATATGTGTTTGTATATGGATCATCATAGGAGGCAACATGTGACTATTATGTAGTATGAGATGCATAACATCATCACATGAATGCACATTAGATTTTGATTTCGTTGCATATGATATTATGTTGTATGCGATGCATAATATTTCATGTGTGCGCCGTTCATAACATGCATTAAGGCTTTATTAGATTGCATAACACAATATGCATGACATAACATTGCATTAACACACTTGCCAACTTAAAGATTTACGTGATGACATATGTACACACATGATTTTGAGAGAAAAGGAATAAGAATTCATGCATTCATGGTTTAGGCATATGAGTAAGTAGGATGATGGTATATCATCATAAGTTAGGCATGACATCATAAATGAAAATCCCAGAGCAAGTTAGTAGCATGAGCAAGTGTTTAATTATGTATTGTCTGAACTAAGTATTTTAGTTCTAGCGGTTAAGCTAGGTTTTGATTAGATATTCGTTGTTTGTTTATACGCCGCATAAGCGTTCGGTGACAAGGTCAACTCCCCAGTCGGAAGGGGAATCGTTTGGTGCCCAGAGTGAGGCCGTAATAGAAGGATTACGACAGAGCAATGAGGCTCTATCGAGATAAATGATGGAGATACAATCACAGATCCAGGAATTATTATCGGTCGTTTCTAGTCAGCCTCCTAGAGTGCAGGACCCGGCTGTGGGTCAAACCATTTCTATTTGTTGGAGTGAACAAACGGAGTAACAACTATTTTATTATCTAGTATACGGGGCATATTATGTAGTATGAGATGCATAATATGTGTTTGTATATGGATCCTCATAGGAGGCAACATGTGACTATTATGTAGTATGAGATGCATAACATCATCACATGAATGCACATTAGATTTTGATTTTCGTTGCATACGATATTATGTTGTATGTGATGCATAATATTTCAGGTGTGCGCCGCTCATAACATGCATTAAGGCTTTTTTAGATTGCATAACACAATATGCATGACATAACATTGCATTAGCACACTTGCCAACTTAAAGATTTACGTGATGACATATGTACACACATGGTTTTGAGACAAAAGGAATAAGAATTCATGCATTCATGGTTTAGGCATATGAGTAAGTAGGATGATGGTATATCATCATAAGTTAGGCATGACATCATAAATGAAAATCCCAGAGCAAGTTAGTAGCATGAGCAAGTGTTTAATTATGTATTGTCTGAACTAAGTAGTTTAGTTCTAGCGGTTAAGCTAGATTTTGATTAGATATTTGTTGTTCGTTTATACGCCGCATAAGCGTCCGGTGACAAGGTCAACTTCCCAGTCGGAAGGGGAATCGTCTGGTGCCCAGAGTGAGGCCGTAATAGAAGGATTACGGCAGAGCAATGAGGCTCTATCGAGATAAATGATGGAGATACAATCAATGATCCAGGAATTATTATCGATCGTTTCTAGTCAGCCTCCTAGAGTGCAGGACCCGGCTGTGGGTCAAACCATTTCTATTTGTTGGAGTGAACAAACGGAGTAACAACTGTTTTATTATCTAAGTGATCCTTAATAAAGTGTCGATCCACTTTGACATGCTTTGTCCAATCGTGCTGGACCGGGTTATGAGCAATATTAATTGCAGCCTTGTTGTCACAAATAAGTAGAAAGGAGTTGTCATAGGGAAGCCTAAATCCTGTAACATGGTGTGTAGCCATAATCCCTCACATAAGTCTTGATCCATGACACAATATTCTGCCTCTGCACTTGACCTGACCACCACATTCTGCTTCTTGCTCTGCCACGTCACAAGGTTACCACCAACAAAGGAGCAGTATCCTGTTGTGGACTTACTGTCATCCTGACAACCGGCCTAATCAGCATCAATAAAAACCTCAGTCTCCAAGTTGTTGTTCCTAGAGAATAGTAGGCCACGACCAAGAGCTTTCTTTAAATATCGTAGTAGATGATACACCGCTTCTTGATGCCTAATTCTAGGAGAATGCATATATCTGCTAAGAATAGCAACTGCATACGTAATGTTAGGATGAGTATGACATAGGTATATAAGTTTTCCAACCAAGCTTTGGTAACGTGATACATCAGCATGATCACCATCACCATCTTCATCCATCCTGTGATTTTCCTTCATATGGGTGTTCGCAGAAACACAACCAAGCATCCCAGTTTTCTTTAGGAGATCCAATATGTATTTTCATTGGGATATAAAGATACCCCGCTCCAATTTAACCACTTCGATGCCCAGGAAGTATCGCAATCATGTCAAGTCCTTAACTTCAAATTCAGCCGATAGGAGGACAACTAATACAGTTGTAGTGCACTTGCAACTGTATTTTGCGTTGCAGATGTATTTCACATTAAAAATGTAGTTTCACAAGATCTCTTATATGCATTGCCCGTACCCCCCCCCCCCACCCCACACACACACACAAAAAGATATAGCAACACATCTTGAATTAATTAGGGATCACAATATTCAATCGAAAATGGCTGGCTCCGATTAAGGCTCCATTTGGTACGGTGTAGACGGTCATAAACGCATAGATTAAACAGTCATTCGCTAAGGATCACCTAACAAACATCATCCCTTTGAAAATAAAAATGGATGAAGTTTCTTAAGTGGGCGTTAACGAATGACAATTTAATCCCCATGTTCATGATGTTAGTGTGTATTTGGACAATTAACGGTGAAAGATATTGTACCTAATCACCTAGAGAGGGGGGGGGGTGAATAGGTGACTTGAATCTTTTTAACTTTTTAGGCAGCAATCAGATAATATCACAGAATTCTATCTACTTTATCACAACACACATTCAGCAATCACAGAATTTCACAGCACACAGTAGACACACAGTTTTTATAGTGGTTCTCCAAGGTTTGGGTACATCCACTTTCCCCCTTCGCCTATCTAGCAGTGTACTAGATTCGGCCAAACTTCTCAACTATCTCAGAACCCCAAAACAGGTTCCTACACCTCAGGCCCAAGGCCCTACAACTCAGCTTCTCCACAAAGCTTACACTCAGCCACCAAGTCCTACACTCAGCCACCAAGGCCTACACTCAGCCACCAAGGCCTACACTCAGCCACCAAGGCCTACACTCAGAGATTTAAATCTCCTACACTCAGGCACTCAAGCCCTACACTCAGCCTTTATAATTACAGGCTTACAAGATAAAATGAATACAAAAATGTTTACTCAACAACTCAGAGAAAAGAGAGAAGAGTTGTGAGTTTCTTGATGTGTTCTTGGAAGAACTCAGCTGAAATCAATCTGACTTGGCTTTCTTCAAAGCTTCTTGAATGTAGAACACAATAAGACTGATTCCTCTGCAGTTGATCCTTGATCTCTGCTACTTAAGATTCAGAACAATCTGAACCCTTCTTCTCAGCTGGGTTCCAACAGCTGACTTCTTGGATGGAGCTCTCTCTCTCCAACTTCTTAGATCTTCACTTGAAAGCTAGATCTTCTTTGTGTTTTAATTACTTGAACTTTCTTGTCAATCTGATCAATTAAACTTCAACCACACCAACAACTTTTCTGTAGACTGTATAAGCCTATTTATAGGCCTTCTTCATGGTAACCGGCTGGTCCGGTCCATAACTGATTTCTGACAACTCTGACAGGTGCTGTAGACCGACTGGAATGGCAGCTGTCAAGTCATCCAGTCAGTTCTTGAAAATTCTGTAACTGTCTGTAAGTGTCGAGACTGTCTGTCTTTAAGTGTCGACACTTATAGACTAAGTGTCGACACAAGTTGACTAAGTGTCGACACTAGCCTACAAGGTGTCGACACAACTCCTTGTGTTGTAGATTATATGTCTCGACAATGCTTCTTCTTTATGTGTCGACACTGATAATGAGTGTCGACACAAGTCCTTGTACTTCAGTATTTTGCTGAATTCTTCTAAGTGTCGACACAACACCTTTGTGTCGACACATCTTCATGTGTTGAACTTGTCAGTGTCGACACTACTTCTTAGTGTCGACTCATGTCTTCAGTGTTGATACTTGCTGAATGTCGACACAGCTCCTTGTGTCGACACATTCTTCTTCTGTTGAGACTTCAGCTGAGTGTCGACACATCCCCTTAGTGTCGACACTTGTACTTAGAATATTTTTGTTGAACTTTGCTGTTCTTGGCTAAGTGTCGACACAGCTCCATATGTCGACACTTTCTTCAAGTGTTGAGTCTTCAGCTGAGTGTCGACACATTCTTTCTTGTGTCGACACTTTCTTCAGGTGTTGACTCTTTTGTTGTGTGTCGACACATTGTTTTGGGTGTCAACACTTATACTTAGTCTCTGCTGACTTTTGCTGAGTGTCGACACAGCCTCCAAGTGTCGACACTTTCTAATGTAGACACAGTTTCACTGAGTGTCGATACAGCTCCTTGTGTCGACACTGCTTCACTGCACTTTTCTTCATTGAGTGTCGACACAGCTCCTTGTGTCGACACAGCTCCTTGTGTCGACACAGCTCCTTGTGTCGACACTTTGTGTCTGGTGTCGACTCTGCATCCCTGGTGTCGACACAATGACTCCAAGTGTCGATACTGCTTGTCTGGGTGTCGACACAGGTCTTCTTAAGTGTCGACACTTTCCCTCTGGGTGTCGACACATGGACTTAGAAACTTTTGCTTCATTCCTGCAAATACTTAACCTGCACAAGTAACTCAAAATACATCAAATACATTTTGATGTATATCATTGAGTAGGGTGAGGCTTCTTCAAATCAGGTACATTTATACCAATGTACCCAACAATCTCCCCCTATTTGGAGAAGTCATAACCCTTAGTCAATGATATACACCATTCATAATTAAATTACAAAATGATGTAAAGCAGGATTATATATAGCATGGCAAACATAAACATGTATCAATCACACATGTATACATAGACATTATTACAGAACAATTATGAAACAAATTTATTTCACAACAAATTTATCACACAGACATTGTTCTAATATTTTGTCATATTCATAACTCTAAAGTTTACAAGATGTTTTACATCAAAAGAATACATAGTAAACTTAAGAAATTTTCTATGATATTTCTGTTCAGCCTCCTTAATGACTATGCCCTTCCTAGATTGTACTTTAGCTTGTACTGAGGCTTCAGTGTCTTCAGTGTCAGCAGGCTTCTTCCCTTTCAGCTCCTTCTTCTTAAGTTCCTCAGCCTTAATCTTTTGCCTTTCAAAATAATGATAAGGCTTGGGAAAGTACTTGCTAGGCTCCTGAGCAGTAGGAGGTAGCTTTCCCATCTTGGCCTTTCTTCTGTATTGGACTATAGCCTCCTGCCTTGACTCATGCTTTCTCCATTCAGCCTCAGAAAATCACTTGTTCCTATCATGCACATTATCTTTTGCAGCTTTCCAGGCAGTCAAAATAATGTTCCTAGAGGTAGGGCTCCACTGCTCAAAGTCAGGTCTTTATTCAGCTTGCTCCCTGAACCTCTTCTTAGATAATCTGGTTTCTTCTTCCTTCTGCATAGCTTCTTGCATAGCTTCAGATAATGGCTGAACAACTTTCTCTAGAATGACATTGTCCTTACCCCCAGGTGGGCTATATATGGACTGTATATCAGTATGTATCATGTCAAAATCTGGAGGAGGGTAGATAACTTGAGCTACTTCAGGTTGCTCCCCTCCTAGATATGCAGGATTAATTCCAGATTCAGCAACATTGTCATCATCACAAAGAGGAGGATAACCCAGTGTAGCTCTGATAGAATTAGATATCCACTTGGCATGATCAGAGCTAGCTTTGACTAATACTCTCTCCCCCTTTATGACTTCTCTGGCTATGTGATCTCTTACATCATCTTTCTGAAATCTAACCTCGTTATCCAGATAATTAACTCCATCTTTAAAATAAGGCTTTAACCTTTGGAGTTTGTCAGTGATCAACTTTTGAGAGTCTTGAATTGCAGTTGTAATAGCAGTTAAGCTCTTTTGCAGTTCTTTATCAAAATCTGCCTTTGCAGTAGAAATAGAAGTTGTCAGGCCAGCAACAATGTTTGTCATTTCTGTGACAATTGCATTATGAGATTCTGTCAAGTTATCATTCATCCTGATCTGATTTTCAAGTACATAGCCTTGCTTGACTGCAAGTTCATCAACTTGAGCTTTTATCTTCTCATGATGTGTAGCCAAGTACACCAATGCATTCCCTCCTTTGTGGAAGCAGTCTGTCATCTCCTTCTTATTTTGATTCATCTCAAATCTTATTGACTTTATATCCTGGGCCAAATCAAACTGCAATGATTTCTGCCCTTCATCCACATACTTCTCAATGGTCTACATGTGCTCATCAAGCTTAATTTGCATTGAAACCATTAGAGCACTATAATCAACAGTAGGTGCTGGCTGTGATATAGGTTGTGGTGCTATAGTTTGTAAGGCCTTCTTATAGGTTTGGCTCCTTCTTCTGAATACCTGAAACTTCTTCTTCTTAGCCCTTGTAGCCTCCTCATCTTCAGAAGCTGAGGTGCTGGCGATATCTACCCTTTCCTTTGGTAGTTCCTCAACAGCTTGGGGTGTTTCAGTCTCTTGCCTTGCAGGTTCTTGCCTTGTAGGCTCTTCAAGAATTGGCACTTGCTCCCCCTCAATTTGAGCATTCTCTCATTCAGCAGCAGTAGTTTCTTTTCCAAAGTCTTCTTGATCCAGATCAAGAAATAGATCTTCCATAGTAAATTCTTGTGGAGAATGAGCTGGAAAAACTCTGGGCTCATCTACCACTGGATCAGAAACTACTTGAACTCCAACAGATGTGTCCTCCATGACAACATCTGGAACTTGACTATCAGTCTGTGGTAGCTGATAAACATCAGACAAATCAGTATCCTCTCTATGGAAATCTAAAGCATTAAGCTCAGTGATTACCTCAAGGATGATGTGTGTAGCTTGCTCACTCTTTAGAGTAGTTGGATCTTCTACAGCTAGAGGCTCCCCCTGGATTGCATCCCTGTGTATGGGGCTAGCTTGAGGTAGCTCCCCCTGCCTTCCAGCATCTATTTGATGATCAGGAGACTTCACAGCAGTTCCTGTGTCTTCTTCATCAGGTGTGAAGACCACTTGTTCTTCACTATCAGAGCTGCTTGATGGAACTTGAGCTACTGGAGCAGTTTTCCTCTTCTTCTTTTGAGGTGATACTTTTTCAGGAGCTATCTTCTCAGGGATTGGCATCTCCTTAGACAACACCCTATCCCATCTGGAGAATATCCTCATATCCATTTTCCTCATGTGGTTGATTTTACTTCCAGCAGCTTGACCTAGAACTTCTGGTATAGTACCAGCAAGGTATAGACTTAAGATCCTGCCCAAGTTGGGCTTCTTCAGGCTTTCCTTGATCTTCTCAAAGATCACTACGGACCAGTCAGTTTTCAGATTGAAGATTATCCTGGTCATAATGGTGAACATATAGGCAGATATCCTATCATGCCCTCCAGGTTTGCTCAATATCACTTTGCCAACAATTTCAGGCATGAATTTCCCTTGGCTGTTCATGCCCTTTCTATTAAACACTGATCCAATTTTCATTTTAGAATCCAAGCCACACCATGCCAATGTTTCTCTGGTCCTGCAAGCAGTAACTACATCCTCTTCCTTAGTTCTTGGTAGCTGTAGAATCTTCCTCAAGCTTTTTGGTGAAACCTTAACCTTCTCACCATGAACCCTGGATTTGATCTTGAATCCAGTTTCTTCTACCTTAGCTCCATTGAGGAATTCCAAGACTTCCTTCTTCCAGATCTTTGTAGGCTCAAAAATAAGAAATTCCAACCCTAAGTCTGCAACTAGGGTTATCACAGTCTTGATTTCTTGGTCGTCATCACCAAACGCGTCGCGCACCAGTTCATACCCTTCATTGACGTTGTCCTCGAGCTTTGGCTCCATTAGGGTTTGAAGAATTTGACTGGAGAGAAGAGAGGTGTCGACACACAAGTTTGGTCTCGAAACTTTTGAAAGCGTGTCGACAAACTAAGGCAAATTCCTATTTATACCTTTCTAAGTTTGAAGATGAAAAGGCGGGCATCTAACTTAAATTGTGTCGACACTGTGGATAATGTCGACACAGACTTATAATATCTCGACACCTATGTGTCGACACAAGTTTAGTCAACATGATTATGTGTCGACACTTGTTTATGTATCGACACCACTCAACTCGACATTTAGTCGAGACTTTACTTAGAGAATCCTGAGTAAATACTAAGTGTCGACACCACTTTGGATGTGTCGACACCTACTTGTCATGTGTCGACACTAATATTCTGAAGTGTCGACACCAACTTCCTAGATGTGTCGACACCATTTCCCTGAAGTGTCGACACCAATATTCTGTCTCGACACAGACAACTCTGTGTGTCGACACTATTTTACTTAGCCAATACTATAAACTTATTCTAAGTTTATCATACCTAGTTCAATTTTAAACCTATTGAACTTAGTTTCTTCTAGGGGCTTAGTATACATATCAGCTAGTTGATTATCTGTCCTAACATATTCCAGTAAAATATCTTTTTTTTCTACATGCTCCCTAAGAAAATGATATTTAATTTCAATATGTTTTGTTCTACTATGGGATACAGGATTATTGGCTATTGATATAGCACTAGTAGAATCACAAAAGAGTGGAGTTCTACTTACCTGAATTCCATAGTTTTCAAGCTGATGTTGTATCCATAGAAGTTAAGCACAGCAACTTCCAGCAGCTACATATTCTGATTCTGCAGTGGAGATAGCCACACTTGTTCGCTTTTTGATACTCCATGAAATTAGTCTTCCACCTAGGAATTGACAGGTTCCAGTAGTGCTTTTTCTATCTTCTTTGCATCCTACAAAGTCTGCATCTGAATAACCTGTTAGTTCAAAATCCCCATTCCTAGGGTACCAGAGGCCTAGATAGGGAGTACCCTTTAGATATCTCAATATTCTTTTGACAGCTGTCAAATGAGACTCTTTAGGGCAGACTTGATACCTTGCACAGACACATGTAGCATACATGATATCTGGTCTACTTGCAGTCAAATATAATAGGGAGCCAACTATCCCTCTATACAAAGACTCATCTACAGGTTTCCCTACATCATCCTTGTTAAGAGACATACTTGACTCCATAGGAGTCTTCATGGTACTGGATGAATCTATACCATACTTCCTTATGAGTTCTAGGGTGAACTTGGACTGGCATATGAATAATCCATTCTCAGTCTGTCTTACTTGGAGACCCAAGAAGAACTTAAGTTCTCTCATGCTACTCATCTCAAATTGTCCTTGCATAAGTTTTGCAAACTTTTTTGCAAAGACTACTTTCAGTAGACCCAAATATTATGTCATCTACATATATTTGGACTATTATTACTTTGCCTCTAGATTCCCTAAGGAATAGAGTCTTGTCTATTTTCCCCCTTGTGAACTTGTTCTCAATGAGGAAACTAGACAGGATTTCATACCAAGCTCTAGGGGCTTGCTTTAACCCATATAAAGCTTTCCTAATTCTATAGACATGATTAGGTAGAGTTGAATCAACAAAACCTGATGGCTGTTCCACATAGACTTCCTCTTTAAGATTACCATTCAGAAATGCTGACTTGATATCCATTTGGTAAACTTTAAATCCTTGAAAGGTTGCATAGGCTAGGAACATCCTTATGGCTTCCAGTCTGGCTACTGGAGCAAAGGTTTGATCAAAGTCAATACCTTATTCCTGCCTATATCCTTTAGCAACCAATCTTGCTTTGTTCTTAATGATGACTCCATGTTCATCCTTCTTATTCCTGTAGATCCACTTGGTTTTTATTATATTGTGGTCTTTAGGTTTAGGAACAAGTTCCCAGACCTTGCACCTCTTGAACTGATTCAGCTCTTCTTGCATTGCTTCAGTCCATTGTGGATCTAAAATTGCTTCTTCAAACTTCTTTGGTTCAACTTGAGATAGAAAACTGGAGTAGATTGCTGCATTTAGATTTCTGCTCCTTGTTTGTACCCCTTGTCTTGGATCACCAATGATTTACTCTACTGGATGATATCTAAGATGCCTATTGGCTGGAGGCATCCTAACTTCTGGTTGAACTTCTTTTGTTTCTTCATCTTGCTGCACTCCTTGTACTTCATCTTCATTAGGTACATGTAGTACTCCCCCTGGACAGCAGCCACTATCTTCTACTTGCTGTCTTGCAACAGGTTCTTCTTCTATAGTGATCTTGTCCATCTTCTTTGTTATACCTATGGAGCTGCATACACTACTAGACAACTCATTGTTAATAAGTCTAGTCTCATCAAATACTACATGTACAGATTCTTCTACAACTTGTGTAGACAAGTTGTAGACTCTATAAGCCTTACTGTTGTTGTTGTTGTACCCAACAAAAATTCCCTCTTGGGACTTGGCAGCAAACTTAGTCAAGTAAGACTTTCCATTGTTAAGTATGAAGAACTTACAACCAAAGATCCTGAAATAGGATAGGTTTGGTTTTCTGCCTTTCACAACCTCATAGGGGGTCTTGTTGAGGCCTTTAGTAATGGTAGCCCTATTAATAACATGGCATGCAGTATTAACTGCTTCAGCCCAGAAATATTCTGGTAGTGATGTATCACTTAATAGGGTCCTACCTGCCTCAATCAAGGTTCTATTCTTCCTCTCAGCAATGTCATTTTGCTGAGGTGTTCTTGGTGAGGAAAACTCTTGAAATATCCCAAAGTCTTCACATAGTCTTGTCATGCTATCAGACTGAAATTCAGTACCATGGTCACTTCTAATCTTGACCACTGTACTGTCTAGTTCATTCTGAATTTGCTTGACAAAGCTATAGAAGACACTAGGTGTTTCAGATTTCTGTCTTAAGAAGAACACCCAGGAAAAACTTGAGTAGTCATCTACAACTACAAAGGTATAGACCTTCCTACCTAGGTTGTGAACTGGCATTGGACCAAAGAGATCCATATGCAAGAGGTATAAATACCTCACAGCATCTTTGTTGTTAATGCTACTAAAGGTGGATCTTGTCTGTTTGCCCTTTTGACAAGCTGAGCATATTCCATCTTTAATACACTTAACTTGAGGACCATTCCTCACTAACTCTTTGCTAAAGAGTTTGTCAATTGTCTTGTAGTTTAGATGGGCTAGCCTCTTGTGCCATTTGACACAATGAGAGACTTTCTCATCAGCTACAAGACACACTTGAGAACCATTGGTCTCACACATAATGTCCAGGCAATAGACATTCCTCTTTCTATAACCTGTCAAAATGATCTCTTGATCATTTGACCTCTTGATATGACAACCATCCTTAACAAATGAGATGTCATACCCTACATCACTTAATTTACTTATACTTATTAGGTTGTGTTTCAACCCTTTAACACAAGCCACTTGAGTAATGGTAACTAAGTTACTAAAAATATTACCAAACCCTTTGATGATTCCTTTTTCAGAACCACTAAAGGTGACTTTTGGACCATATTTGATTGGAATGTAGTCCCTTAGTAATCCCCTAGTTTCAGTCATATGTCTGGAACATCCACTGTCCAAGTACTATATTGGGGTATGGCCACTTGGACTCACCTGCAAAACAAATTAGTGAACCTTAGAACCCAAAGAATTCTTGGGTCCTTGGTACTTGTCAGTTTGCATCCTGACAAAGCTACCTACTGGTTTTCCAATAGGCAGTTTGCTACTCACTTTGGCACTAGCATTGTGCCAACAGTCCATTGCAAAGTGGCCTACCTTGCCACAGCACCAACACTCAAACTTATTGTACCTTTGCTTAGGTACTGTCTTTGTTGTTTTATCTACAGCTGACTTATTGAGTGTTGGGGCTTTGCCCTTGGACTTGGACTTGACAGTCCTTGCAGGTTTAGTAAATCCCAGTCCAGCCTTGCCTTTGTGATGAACAAATTCATCAATTAAAGGTAGAACTGACTTAGGTTTAGAAAACCTAGCAACTAGATCTCTCTCCTTCTGAAGACTAATCTCCAGACTCTTGATTTGATCATTCTTATATGTGATAGTCCCCATCTGAATCACAGTTATGTGCTTCAGTCTGGCTATCTCATTTAGTTTTTGATCAAATAACTTCTCAAAATCAGTTGCAGCAGCTTTGAGATTAGCAATTTCCTTTGCCTGACTTTTAGCTAGGAACTTGCTCTTCTTATAAGCTTGCGACAGAACTTTATATTCATCTATCAACTGATGAATATCCTCTTCAGACTCAGATACACTCTCATCACTTGATGATGATGAATCTGATTCTGTACTGGCACAAGAAATTGAACTGGAAGAACAATGTTGTACCTTACTAGGTCCTGGCTGCTCTAGGATTTTGTCACTTTCTGTTAATGACATTAGCCCTTGGCATTGACTGTCTTCTTGATCATATATAGAGTTCATAATCTGAATGAACTCTTCTTCTTCTTCTTCAGCAAACAGCCCTATATATGCCTCAGCATCTAACTCAGTTTCTGATGAAGAAATATCTGACATGGTCTTGTCCTTTTTGGCAACAAAAGACTTTTCCTTCTTGCCCTTGTATTGAGTCCTTTTCTTGTCACTAGACTCCTTCCTTTTTTCTGGACAATCTGCAACAACATGGCCTTGTCTATTACAGCAATAGCATATTATTTTTGAAAGAGTTGCCTTGCTACACTTAGTCTTTTTCCTGTCTTTCTTTGAAGACTTTTTATTCTGATAAAAGTCTTCTTTTCCTTGTGAAGTAGATGGCCTTGTCCTCCACTGTTTATTCTTTAAGAACTTCTGGAAATGTCTTGTAAAGGCAGCAAAGTCCTCATCACTTTCACTGCTTTCAGACTTTCTACTTGCTGACTCATCTAATTCTGTTTCAGCAACTTTTAGTGGTGGAGTTGGAGACTTACTTCTGTACTTTCTGGGGGCTTCTGTTTTAAAGGCCACTGTCCTTTCCTTATGTTCACTTCTTGTTGATTTCTCCTCTTCTTTCCTCACTGTCAACTGCATTTCATAAGACAGCAGTTTGTCAAACAGTGTTGGTGGAGGAATTTCTGCCAACTTAGCCATTTCTCTAATGGCACAGATCTTGGTGTCCCAATCTTTTGTTAGGGACCTTAGAAACTTATCATTGAGTTCATAATTACTAAACTCTCTGCCATAGGACATGAGCTCATTCACAATCCTGTAGAACTTCTTATAGCACTCAGTTATGCTATCAGCTTTTTCTTGTCTAAAACTTCCATATTCTTGGTTTAGCAAGGATTTTCTGTCTTGCCTTACCTCTTCAGAACCCTCCATGTACACAATAAGAGTATCCCACATTTCTTTAGCTGTCTTACAGTGGATCAGATTCTGAAACGTTGCATCATCTATGACACTCACTATAATGTTTTGAGCCCTCTTATCCATAGTGGCTAGAACTATTTCATCCTTTGTCATTTCAGAGAAATCCTTTGGTGTTCTCTGATTTGCATCGAAGACTGACACCTTCATGGGCACATATGGCCCTTCTTTCACTGTGATATAAATTCTAGGGTCTGAGGCTTCCATAAAAAGTCTCACCCTTTCCTTCCATATACCAAAGATCTCCTTTCTACATATGGGTAGCTTCATGGATCCCAATTCCTTGTGATTCTCAGTGGAACCCATGGTTCTTGATTTTCTTGAATCTGTAATTTGACTTATACTGAATCTACCAACAGGATCTACTCAGACTGTTAGTCCTTTTTGAATAACCTGGCTCTGATACCACTTGAAAGATATTGTACCTAATCACCTAGAGGGGGGGTGAATAGGTGACTTGAATCTTTTTAACTTTTTAGGCAGCAATCAGATAATATCACAAAATTCTATCTACTTTATCACAGCACACATTCAGCAATCATAGAATTTCACAGCACACAGTAGACACACAGTTTTTATAGTGGTTCCCCAAGGTTTGGGTACATCCACTTTCCCCCTTCGCCTATCTAGCAGTGTACTAGATTCGGTCAAACTTCTCCACTATCTCAGAACCCCAAAACAGGTTCCTACACCTCAGGCCCAAGGCCCTACAACTCAGCTTCTCCACAAAGCTTACACTCAGCCACCAAGGCCTACACTCAGCCACCAAGGCCTACACTTAGCCACCAAGGCCTACACTCAGCCACCAAGGCCTACACTCAGCCACCAAGGCCTACACTCAGAGATTTAAATCTCCTACACTCAGACACTCAAGCCCTACACTCAGTCTTTATAATTACAGGCTTACAAGATAAAATGAATACAAAAATGTTTACTCAACAACTTAGAGAAAAAAGAGAAGAGTTGTGAGTTTCTTGATGAGTTCTTGGAAGAACTCAGCTGAAATCAATCTGACTTGGCTTTCTTCAAAGCTTCTTGAATGTAGAACACAATAAGACTGATTCCTCTGCAGTTGATCCTTGATCTCTGCTACTTAAGATTCAGAACAATCTGAACCCTTCTTCTCAGCTGGGTTCCAATAGCTGACTTCTTGTATGGAGCTCTCTCTCTCCAACTTCTTAGATCTTCACTTGAAAGCTATATCTTCTTTGTGTTTCAATTACTTGAACTTTCTTGTCAATCTGATCAATTGAACTTCAACCACATCAACAACTTTTCTGTAGACTGTATAAGCCTATTTATAGGCCTTCTTCATAGTAACCGGCTGGTCCGGTCCATAACTGATTTCTGACAACTCTGACAGGTGCTGTAGACCGGCTGGAATGGCAGCTGTCAAGTCATCAAGTCAGTTCTTGAAAATTCTGTAACTGTCTGTAAGTGTCGAGACTGTCTGTCTTTAAGTGTCGACACTTATAGACTAAGTGTCGACACAAGTTGACTAAGTATCGATACTATCCTACAAGGTGTCGACACAACTCTTTGTGTTGTAGATTCTATGTCTCGACACTGCTTCTTCTTTATGTGTCGACACTGATAATGAGTGTCGACACAAGTCCTTGTACTTCAGTATTTTGCTGAATTCTTCTAAGTGTCGACACAACACCTTTGTGTCGACACATCTTCATGTGTTGAACTTGTTAGTGTCGACACTGCTTCTTGGTGTCGACTCATGTCTTCAGTGTTGATACTTGCTGAGTGTCGACACAGCTCCTTGTGTCGACACATTCTTCTTCTGTTGATACTTCAGCTGAGTGTCGACACATCCCCTTAGTGTCGACACTTGTACTTAGAATATTTTTGTTGAACTTTGTTGTTCTTTGCTAAGTGTCGACACAGCTCCATGTGTCGACACTTTCTTCAAGTGTTGAGTCTTCAGCTGAGTGTCGACACATTCTTTCTTGTGTCGACACTTTCTTCAAGTGTTGACTCTTTTGTTGTGTGTCGACACATTGTTCTGGGTGTCGACACTTATACTTAGTCTCTGCTGACTTTTGCTGAGTGTCGACACAGCCTCCAAGTGTCGACACTTTCTGATGTAGACACAGTTTCACTGAGTGTCGACACAGCTCCTTGTGTCGACACTGCTTCACTGCACTTTTCTTCATTGAGTGTCGACACAGCTCCTTGTGTCGACACTTTGTGTCTGGTGTCGACTCTGCATCCCTGGTGTCGACACAATGACTCCAAGTGTCGACACTGCTTGCCTGGGTGTCGACACAGGTCTTCTTAAGTGTCGACACTTTCCCTCTGTGTGTCGACACATGGACTTAGAAACTTTTGCTTCATTCCTGCAAATACTTAACCTGCACAAGTAACTCAAAATACATCAAATACATTTTGATGTATATCATTGAGTAGGGTGAGGCTTCTTCAAATCAGGTACATTTATACCAATGTACCCAACAAACGGGTTTGGAGGCATAACGGGTCGGGTCGGATACACGAATATCCAATACCAATAGAAACTCCCTGGTTTTGCCAATTTATACCCACCTAGGGGCAACGGGTAGGGGATTCCACCTAGATCCCCATCCAGATGCTTCGAGCAACAATCACATTCTTCACCCAAACTGCACTCGTCGCTCGATCATCCACTATTCTCATAACCATACTCGTCGGTTTTTCGCACAGGAGGAGGAGAGAAAATTGCATCGATTGTCGCTGTTTGATCGGATTGGGAGGAAGAAAGGAACAACGACGCTCCTAGTTTTCTCTGGCCGCTGCTCGTGGAGTTGTTCCGCTGCCGCCTGAAATCGTAAGAAAAATCGCCGCATGTTGCGTTCTCACCGCCGCTGGTTCATGATCAGGAAAAGGTAAAGAAATCTCTGCCATCATTACAGTGATCGGGAGACGTTCGATCCCATTTTTTTTTCTTACGTTATCCCTGGGTCCTGCCGCCGATCGGGACAGACAAAGGATCTCACCGGTCCAGGTTGTCTCTCGCGTGGAAATTTTTCCTCATCCCGCCGGTGACTGGATAGGAGTTTTTCGTTCGCCTCTGTCTTTTGGCCTTCAGATCTGGACATATTTGCCGCCTGCACCACGGTCTCGCCGGTGAAAACAGAGTTTCTGACGCCTGCGAGGGAGCCGACGGTTGCAGGGATCACTGATTACTGGATTTTCTGGTCGCTGCCTGTAGAGAGAAAGACATTCTGCTGGCTCGTTCTGTGTCCCGCCGCCATTGCTGTTTTCATCGGATTAGGTGGTTTCGGGGACAGCTACTACTTCAATTTCTTTAGAAGTTTTGAGCCTGGTGTTGGATTTCCAGACCAAGTGGAGCAAAGGTAAAGAAAAATTTGGGTTCTGTTTCACTAAAGGTTAGGATTAATTTTGCTAGTTAACTCCCAACAAGTAACAGGAGTTACTACATACCAGTGATTTTCAAGAGCCTCAAGGAGCGACATTTTGTGCTGTGTAATCTCGCTCCCATCCCCGCTATCAAAATGATGAAGGGGAATAATTTCTCCTCTCCTATTCCGATGACAAAACTAGAAAAGTTCACAGCGACCGAGTTCAACGGCTGGAAGCTGAATACCGAATTTGGGATGAAGTATCTGAATGTGTTCTACACAGTTCAGTCCGACCGTGCTGAAATTTCTGAGACTGATGACAAAACTCAGTGAGTCCATGATGAGGACTTCTGTTGCGACTACCTGCAGAACTGTCTATCCTCCAGCCTGGCGAAGACGTACATCAAGATGAAGACTGCCAAGGAAATCTGGAAGGCACTAGAGTAGCACTTTAGAGAAGAGCAGTATCTGTCCAAGGAGCACCTAGTGGAAAAATTTCATCCCTTCATGTTCGATGAGGAGAAAGCGATTCTCCCTCAGGTATCAGATTTCAAAGATTTAGTGGATTCTTTACATAGTGAGAATATCTCTCTACCAGACAGTTTTGTTGCTGGCGCGATCGTTTATAAGCTGTCTTATACGTGGTACAATTTTAAAACTGAAATGTACCACAAGAATATGCATGTTGGTCTTAACGACCTCAAGTGATTTATTCGTATTGAGGATGAAAATAGGACTCGACACGATTTAGAAATTGTTAGCAAGCAGAAGGTTGCGACTAACATGATCTTCAGTTCTAAACGCGTGTCGAACCCTAAAAGGACCAAACCCTCCCATGATAGCTCCTAAGTTGCAGGCCCTAATAAACACACTAAAAAGTTCAAGGGAAAGTATTTTAACTGCAACAAGTGGGGGAACAACGCATCTGATTGCAGACTCCCTAAACGGGAAAAAACCAAAGCACCATAGGATAGCAACCAAGCCAATATGCTTAGCCTAGTTGAGTCTTCCAATTTTGCTGCGATGGTCGGAAATGCTAAGGCCAGCACGGAGTGGTACTTGGATTCAGGGGGGACGTGCCACGTTTGCAACAATGTTGATCTTATGACAGGGCTCACTACTGTGAAAGAGTCTGTCACAGTTGTGAATGGCGAGACAGCTGACGTTTTAAAGGTGAGGAATGCAACACTGTTGTTATCCCCATGTAAGACTTTAACTTTAAAAAATGTTAACTTTATTCCTTCATTAGCTGCTAACTTAGTGTTTATAAATTTATTATGTGATGTTGTTATGTCTTTTACCTTTTGTAGTGGTAGAATAACACTGTCAGTTAATTCTCACTATTTTGGATATGCATACATCCAAAATAGGATGTACTGACTAAGTCTAGCAAACGAGTTAGTTCAACATATTCAAACAAACTTAATTAGCCCTAAGACTCTACATAAGAGACTAGGACACGTGAACTATATAAAAATGTTCCAAATAGCTAGAACTCACCAGATCACATTAGACACTAAGTCACCGCATGAGAAATGTGACGTGTGTGCTCAGACTAAGATCACTAGGAAATCTTTTAGTGCAGTTACTATGAGCACAACACCCATAGAGCTTATACATTTTGATATATGTGCTTTTAAAAGTTTTGTCATAAGAGGAGGAAGGAAGTATATGATCACATTTATAGATGACTACTATAGGTTCTGTCACATTTATCTTCTTAAAACTAAAGATGAAGCGTTTGAAAAGTTGTCTTTTCAAAACCAGGGTAGAAACCCAACTAGACATGAAAATAAAGAGGTCTAGAAGTGATAGAGGAGGAAAATACGTGTCCAGTGAGTTCAGATGTTTCCTTGTCACTCAAGGCATCATAACAGAAACAGCTGCTCCTTACTCACCTCAATCGAATGGTATAGCAGAGAGGAAAAATAGAATGTTAATCGAGATGTTGAATTCTATGCTCCTCATTACTGACATGCCTACTGCATATTGGGGAGAAGCAGTTTTAACTGCAAACCATATTCTGAATAAAGTCCCTCATGCTAAATTAGAGGTTACACCCTACGAGATTTGGTTTAAGAGACCCACGTCTATAACTTGACTTAAGACTTGGGGTTGCATAGCCTATGTCAGGGTATCTGACCCTAGACGGTCTAAACGTGGACATAGTATCAATATGTGTGTTTACTTAGGTTGTGCTATAGATAGATTCTTAGACCTGTTTAATAATATAATTATTGAATGTAGGGATGTTGTGTTCTTTGAGGATAAGTTCTTTAAGGGTAAGAATCTGACAATCTCAGGTATGCAAGCAACTATTACTGAGGAAGAACCTGAATCAATATCGAGCACCTCCTATTCAGTCCCGGTAGACAATAGTGCCCTCGAGTTTTGAAGGACTTTGGTGAGAGAGCGAACTCCCATAACCTTTGGTGGTGACTTTGTCACTTACCACGTTGATGCCGATCCATCCACCTATAAGGATGTGATCAAGGGATTCATTACTCTGGAAGGAAGCCATTGATGAAGAGATGAAATCTTTACTTCAGAACAACACTTGGATGTTGGTTGATAAGACAAAAAGGGGCTAAAACTATACGGTGTAAGTGGGTTCTGAAAAAGAAGCTCAATCCTGATGGTAGCGTAACTAATTATAAAGAATACCTGGTGGCTAAAGGTTTCACACAAGTTAGTGGAGTGGATTACTTTGATGTATATTCACCAGTGTATCACTTAACAACCATTAGGATACTCCTTGCTATTTCGTCTATTGAGAACTTTATTATTCATCAAATGGATGTTAAGACTGTGTTTTTGAACGAAGATCTGACCGAATTAATATACATGTGCCAACCTGTATGTTTCATAGTAGACAGTCACAAGAGTAATATCTGTAAGTTAGTCAAGTCGCTATACGAAATAAAACAAACACCAAAATTATGGCATGAGATGTTTGACTATAGTGTAAGGAACATGAGATTCATGTCAAGTCTCTCGGACAAATATCTTTACATACATAATAGATCAAATAAAGCAGCTATAATTGCTTGTATGTGGATGATATGCTGATTCTTGGTTCTGATCAATCTGTAGTGGATGACGTTAAGGCAGAACTAATGAAAGAGTTTAACATTAAAGACCTAGGTGTAGCTGAGACTATATTAGACATGCAAGTGATCTTTAAGAAAATGACATTTCCCTAAGTCAAAGCCACTTTATAAAGTCCATGTTGGATAAGAGTGAATGTAGAGTAATGGAGACACCTTACGATTACAATAATCACTTGAAGCTCAACGATGGAGCTGCGACTAGACAGTTAGATTATGCTAAACTGATTGGTAGTCTCATATATGTTATGGTCTGCATAAGACCTAACATAGCCTTCACGGTCGGCATGTTAAGCAGGTTCACTAGTAATCCTAGCCAAGACCATTGAGATGCCCTCAATATCTTCTATGGAATCTGAACTCTACGGTATAGCTTTAGTGGGAGAAGAAGTAGAGTGGAGAAGAGATTTGGTGATGGACATTCCACTGTCGAGCTTGAAGTTGAGTTATGTTGTAGTTTACTATGACAATCAGACTACGAAAATGATTGCTACGAACACTTTGTTCAATAACAAAAGAAAGCAACTCAGGATAAAACAAGCCTGGCTGACCTCTCTCACGAGTCAAGGGATTATGACCCTTATGGATGTGAGATTGAAAGATAATGTTGCATATGTAAGACCCCCCCCCAACCTTTGCCCCGGATCGGGCCCCGGGGGATGTTACGAGCCCAAGGAATCCACTCAGTGCTCCTTTAAGGGTGACGACCCAATCTACTAAGCACTAGTTAGCTGCCTTGCTTGGCTAAAATCACAACATTCACAACACATCAGAGATTTGCGGAAGCATTTACAAGAAAAACATTAATATATATATAACTTCATAAATATTTACATGAGTACACGGCCATAGCCTATGTTCTTATATAAGCCCGCGGGTTGTATGAGTTCTACATATAACTCCTCACCCTCTCTCTCTTTATCCTGGTCATTGGTACTCACGTCTCGAAACTTTAGAGCCGTCGGTGGTGGTTCGACTTGAGTAGTCCTAACTGCTGGCGCATTCTCCTACGACAGGGGTCACTACAGTGCTCTATTTCCTGTGAATGGTTATTTAAACAATTGTTAGTCACAGAGCTAAGTGGAAACAAATCTCCTCCCTAGATCCATATCCTGGGGACAAGCAGACACGCACCCAGTAGTATAAGATAGCCGAAGTATGAGAGTTAGCACAACATTTCATAATTTTTATGCTAGTAACAGCGATAAAGTAAGAGTAGCATAATTTAAATGGAATGACAACAACAATAATATCAGTTATAATTTTGTTTTCTCGGGTACTGCCGGAGCGGCGTTTTCCAGCGGCACCCCGGCCTTCCTCCACCAGAGAATGTCCTCCCCAGTGGTTTAGCCCCTATCCAGCGCCACCATCGGCACTGGGAGGGGCCAGCTTGCTGCGGCCACCACCCGACCTGGAACTTGGCTCGGGAGGTGCCGACAATGCTCCGGCCGCCGGGAGGTGCATGCACCACGTTAGGGGGATATAGAAGGGGAAGGGGAAGAGTGTCCACCTGGCCTGGGAGAGCTTGGGAGGGCCCTAACCGGGTTGTCATTGGTGGTGGAGGAAAGCTTGGGTGGTGGAATTTTTCTGGCGAGCTGGAACTCCGGTGAGGTTGCCCTGGGCTCAGGTGGGTTGGTGTGGGGGAAGGCAAGCTGGGCAAGGCCATATATAACAGGCTATAAAGAGGCGGTCCAATAGCAGGCCGACAAGTGGCTAGCAGTTAACCCTAATTTTTAATATAAAAGAGATTTATAGAAACGAACCCTAGCCATCACTCTCATTTTTCTTCCTTGTCGAGCCTATTTCTTGTGCCGAAACTGACGGAAGAGGAGCAGATCGTCAGAGCCAACCTTCTTTCCCGTAAAGAACAAACATCAACGAAGGAGAAGAAGATACCGCAAAGAAGAGTGACAAGGTCCATGGCCGGAAATGTCGGAAATGAGGTGAGCTTCCTACCCTCTCCCTTGGTGCTAGATCTCTAGTTACTCATAGGAGAGATATCGACTCAAAAGAGTCTTGATTTGTGAGAAGAAGTTTTCCTATGAGAAGGTCATGTTAGGGCTTGTGTCCTAGAGATAAGATGTCTTCGACCACTCCTTCCTTCCATGTGAAGATAGAGACTTGGTTTCGTGAATAATGTTGGCCTTTTGAGGGTGAATAAGGGATAAGAAAATCTGGATGTAATTTGGGAATTTTTGCTGGAGGAAGAAGACGAACCGATGATGTTCGTTCCGCTTTAAGATGCGCACAGAAATCTATTTTCTGCGCATAGCAATCTTCAAGGCCGTTTTTAGACATGGTGCGTCCAGATCGGAGTTTTTGGCTAAACAAGAATGTCGTAGCCCTTGTAAATACCTTTCCAACGAATGGTTACATGCCTTCATGCGAGATCTGTAGCCGCAGGAAAGTCAGATCGAACTTGCTGTCTATAAACGTACAGAAAAATATTTTCTGAACGCAGCAGACTTCGAGGCTGATTTCAAGTATGTTAGGTTCTGAACTGGGTTGTGGACCGAATACAAAAGTTATAGTCCTTGGAAATAACTTTCCAACGGATGGTTACTCGCCTTCATATGAATTCTGTAGACTCAGGAATGGCCGAACGAAGTGGCTATGCAGCCAAGTCCTTGTGTTTAATACTCTCAGGTTAATATATGTTTGGGCTTGGTTGAGTGAGGAAATTGTAAGAATAATTGTTGAGGTGTTGAGTGAAATTGGCCCCTACGAGAATGTGATAAACAAATGGTTGGGAAACATTATTGGGCGTGACTGTAACTTGTGTAATGGAACGGGTTTGGAAGAAGAAGTGACGCTTGTAAAAGAACAAACTTTATGTGGATATAATTATCGTGGCGAAAGCATAATGGTTGTGGATGCTTGATTCCTTGAAAGAAATCGGAAGAGGTTGATGCATGTCATGAGGCTTGACAAATAAGGAAGTCTAAGGTGGCCCATTGCTGTGAGGTGTGTTTCCTTACGGGAAGCAGTATGGATTATATGTTGTATGAGGTGGTTCGCCACCTGTGTTGATGATGAACCCTTAAGTGCCTTGGGGCACGAGGTTGTGAAAGGGTGTAAGTGTGGATGTTTGACCCCATTGGATTGGTAATGATGAAAAGAGACATAACCGGACGGTTGGCCTTGGTCCTCTGGTGGTTTGTTCACAGAGGCACTTTTCGTTCCACAATAATGAGAAACTGTATGCGGTGTGAGTCGACATGCGGTGTCGTAATCCTGGGTTAAGAATAGTGGGACCGGTCTACGGGATCTCCAGTCGTCACACCGATGAGATTTGATAGATAGACTTGTACGGTTGGGCCTTAGTCCTCGATGCTTACTTCCCGAGGCACCCTCCATGCTAGTGGACAATTGGCGTTGGTCCTTTGGTGATTTGTTCACAGAGGCACCTTTCATGCCACGAATATGAGCTAGTTGGGCTGGGCTCTTGGTGCATATCTACCTGACACCCCTTCTGAGTCGTAGTACGCATGTGAGCTCCGTTGTTGTGTTCTTAGCGTTGAGGCGTACGGAGGCCTAGGCTTGGTAGTGTGGATGTCCGCCTAGTAATGGAGAAGCCCGCTTCGCTGTCATGGCCTGACCATGACGGTTGATGCTTGAGAGGTTAGCTACTTGCTCGAAAAGTGGAAAATACAAGTCTGTGTCGACATAGCAATTGCATGTGCGTGATCATGGGTGAGGCATTGCATTGCATTCATATCATTACATTACATTGCATACACAAGATCCTTATCGTATAAGTTTGTATGGAAACTCTTATATGATGAGTTATTTTACTGTTGAGCCGATCCTCAACTTATATGTCTGTATGGGCATTCATTTCAGTCATAGCTCTATATCTTTATACTGATGTTGGAAATTGAATTGCTAGAGTAGATTGTTTACTCGTTTATTGTATTACTAATACACACCGATGTTGCACACTCTTATACAACTTGTTTGTACTACTGCTTATTTATATATATATTGTACTTTGTCCTTTTCTCCGCCCGGTGCTAAGGAGTTGACGGGGGAGCGGATGTGAAGCCACTTAGTCTTTATGACTAACGGTCGCTGTGTCTTCCTTTTTAGGAGGGAACCCCGCAGGTAGAGGTGCAGCAGATTACGTAGCTGCACAACTAGGCCAGGGCGACAGGGCCTGATGGGACGGCACAGTCGATGCCATTAGTGACTGATGTGAGTGTTTGTAGTGAGACACTTCTATAGCCCCTTTGGGCATGTACTCTGATGTATTTAGAAGTCTTGGTTGCTTCTTATTCCTTTTTTACTCATGGACTTATATACTAGTGTGTATTTTGACTTCTATTTTTTATTCTTTATGTTGGGTTGGCATGGATAATATGATTAGCCGGCAGGATAGGCGTTATGTAGTACAGGTTAGCCCGTGCGCTAGCGCTACCGCAAGGCGGCTGTTCTGGGCATAAGACTCCCTTCGTGCCGTGTTTTGTGTTCCAGGAGTGGGGTCTTATAGGAGTTGAATTGAAAGTATTGTACTGAAATGAACTTGACCAGTACGAAACTGGAGTAGTACTGAATTGAAATTACTGAATTGAAATGAACTTGACTAGTACAAGACTGGAGTTAAATTGAAAGTACTGTACTGAAATGAACTTGATCAGTATGAGACTGAAGTAGTACTGAATTGAAAGTACTGAACTGAAATGAACTTGACCAGTACGAGAGTGAAGTTGAATTGAAAGTATTGTACTGAATTGAAATAAAGGAAATTGGACCAGTGCAACACTGAAATAATCATAAACAAATGGATAGTAGTCTAGTCACTCCATTCAAGAGGCTTCAGTTCCATCTCCGTTCTCAGGAGGTATTTTTAGTTCCTTCTCTGTTCTCAGGAGGCATTCATAATTCCTTTTTCATTCCCAGGAGGTGTATTCAGTTCCTTCTCAGTTTTCAATATTTCCTTGGGTTACACTTATTAATAAGATCTGATAATTTGGTTGTGCCCTTTTAGTTCACGGCTTAATCGGATCAAAGGCTTTTCAGGAGTTAGTCTTTTATTATTCATTGAGAATAATTAGCAACACGCGACTCGTATTTTACTTTCCGAGTCTGACCAACTGCCCGAGGGTCGTGGCGCTTAGTGGTTTCACGAAATCTTGGAATGCCCAAAGCTTGGCCTCTTGCCTCGGCCACTCTCGTCGATAAAGTAATTTGAATTTAATATCCAAATTAGGGAGGGTGGTCGCGCGCTCCAATTTTCATTTCCGAGGAGAAATAGTGAAATAAATTCCGAGAGCGATCTTAGGATCCCAGAAATTAGGAAAAATATCAATTCTTATTACCATGCCCCAAAATTTTAATACAACCTCTAATGGGGTATAAACTGAGCCTAAAAACTTTTTCATAATTTTCTGAGTTACTTTGGGCCTTTATTTTGGCCAAATAAATTCTTTAGGCTTTTAAAAATAACAAATCATTTTTAAAAATTCTCAAAAAAAATTTGAAGAGAGTCCTCATTAAGAGGAACATTTTTCATGTTGACCATTTTGCCCTCAGGAGCACAGATTTGGCCTAGACAAATCCACCATTTTCTTTGGATTTTTGGTCTGCGGTTAGCAGATCAACAGAGATTTGCGGCTGCGATTTAGCCGGATGGCTCTTTACAGCATTAAATCCCCACAGCGGATCAGCTGCAGATCCGCTATGGGGGCACAGAAACGGAGACGGGTGGGGGGAAGAGGAAATCCCGTCGATGGAGGAGGCGGTGGCCTTCTGCTACCGCCGGATAGCCACTGTTGGACGCTGACGCCACCCCCGATCGGTTTGCCGGGGGCCAGCGAGTACTTGGGGGGTGGCCCGGCGACCTGCCGCCGCCAGCCATCGCCTGAAATGGTCAACCTGAGAGCAGGGTGGCGTTGGCTCTGCTCCCAGCGCCGTCGCGCCACCCTACCTCTCTGGCGTTGAACCTAGCCTAGAAACCACCCCCGTTCGGGGTGCCGGGGGCAGGGCTCTTCTCCGATGGTGGCCCGGGGGCCAACTGCTGCTGGCCACCGTCGGAGATAAAATAGAGACAAAATTCTGTTTTCTCGGATGCCGCCGAAGCGGCATTTTCCGACGGCACCTCGTCCTTCCTCCATCGGGGAATGTCCTCCCCGGTGGTTTAGCCCTTATCCCGCGCCACCACAGGCGCTGGGAGGGGCCAGCCTGCTGCGGCCACCAACCGACCTGGAACTTGGCTCGGGTGGTGCTGGCGGCGCTCCGGCTGTAGGGAGTAGAGCTGTCATGGTTTCAGTTTGGTTACGGTTCTACTAAAACCATGAACCGAACCACTAAGGTAACAGTTCTTCAAATTAGAACCAAAACCTTATTTGGTTTGACCGATTCCGGTTCTGGTTCCGGTTTCAGCTTAATTTTTGGAACCGTCGTGTCTGCGGTTCCAGTTACGGTTCAACAAGAACCAAAATCAAACCGGTCATTAACGGTTCGGTCCGATTCCATGCGGTTCGGTCCGGTTCCAATTGGTTTCAATTAAAACCAAAATCAAACTTGACAGAATGAAATATAAGTGGGCTGCAAATAGTAAAACTCAAAATAATATCGAAATTAAAACAATTATGTTGCGCACTTCTCGACGGTCTTTTCCACGATCAGTGAGATAGTATTCATCACCTTTCTACGCGTGAAGACTTGTCACAACGTCTAGTTGGTTTGTGCACGTCTCGTCGGTATGCACAACCGTAACAATCAGCTACAATTAGTTGTCTTTCATGATTACTAATAAATAGTAGTTGTATATCTTCTATATTTTTTAAAATAAAATATGTTAAAAAAAAGTAAGTACAATTGGAAATACATCATATAACTGTATAAAAATCAAAAGTGCAATTGCAAAAATTGACTTCAAACCACACCAATGTCAAATCATATCATGCGATTTTTATGCGGTGAAGTTTTGTTCGGTCCAAAATCGACCCCCTTTAGTGCAATTGCGATTTGAGTTCAAACTGCGCCAGCTTCACTCGTGATATTAAGTATAAATATTATAGATAAATTATAAAATAATAACAATATAATAATAATAATAATAATAATAATAATAATAATAATAATAAACAGGTTACAGTTTGATTATACTTCGGTCCGGTTTGGATCGGGTCTAAAAATCTTGAAACCGCTTGAGACGTGAATGTTGCGGTTCCGGTCCGGATAATAAAATGTAAGAACCACACCTGAACCAATGTTGTACACGGTTCCAAAATTCAAACTGGAAGCCGAATAATTTGCAAACGGTTCTGTCTGGTTCTCTGCGGTTCCGGTTCGGTTCCGGTTCAGTTTGCCATTTTCAGTTTTAAGTGACAGCTCTAGCGGGAGGCGCATGCACCACGTCAGGGGGTTAGATAAGGTGAAGGGGAAGAGTGTCCACCTAGCCTTGGAGAGCTTGGGAGGGCCCTGACTGGGTTGCCATTGGTGGCGGTAGAAAGCTTGGGTTGTGAAATTTTTTCGGCGAGCTGGGACTCCAGTAAGGGTGCCCTAGGCTCGGGTGGGTTGGTGTGGGGGAAGGCAAGCTGGGCAAGGCCTTATATAGGCAAGGGTAAAGGGGCTATTTGGTTTGTGGGAGGTGTGGTATTAATCCCATGGGGAGGAGGAGCTCCTCCCCTCCCTTCCACTTGGGCTGGCCAATTGGCACCATTAGGATGGCCCCAAGTGGTAGTAAGTAAGTGAGAAGGAGTGGGCTTGGGCTTGGGCCTTGCTCCTTAAGGGGAAAAGAAGAGGGGGAGGGAGAATTGGGCCTACCTTGGCCCATGACCCTATTCCATCATGTGGCTAGTCTTGGTGACCCAAGATGTAAGAGGGGGTAGGGCCTTAACCAATTAAAGAAGAGGAGGTGAACACCTCTTTGGAAAGATCCAAAAATATTAACTTTTAGGAGGGTTTGACAAAAGTCAACCCTAGGGTGGGTCCCGCATGCTGTTCAAAGTCAAAGTGGGTCCAAAACATCGAGGTCGGGTCAAAGTTGGCGTGTCGTGTTACAATTTGTGTGCGCACACTTTTCGGTGCACAAATATGTTTGATTTGACCTAGAGTTGACTATTCATCATCAAAATCGTCCGGGACGACTTCTGTTGATTTTGTATTGACCATGCGAGTCTAAAGCCACTAACTGGCGTTGAATCAGAGTTCATTTGGTAAAAGTCCAAAATCTGCGCGTCTCGGCGCACTAAATCGGTCAAAATGTCTATATTCATCGTTAGACCTCGGATTGCGACGCGACGAGTTCCGACGTGCTCGTATTGACTATACGAGGCCACAGGAATTGACAGAACTCAAATTGGAGTTTTCTAGTCTGATATTCAAAATCTTCTCTTCGCAACGTTTTACGAGGAATGTTCATATCCACCATATGACCTCGGGGTACAACGGAACGAATTCCGATGCGTTCGTATTAACTATACGATGCCACAGAAATTAACAGAACTCAAATCGGAGTTCTCTAGCTCCATTTCCCGGTTTCGGTTACCTTCTACTAGGTTGCAGGTAGGGGTTTTAGTCGCTTTTATTGGGCCCAATAGTACTCTGGTGGCCCAATAAGAGTCGAGATGTTACAGCAGACGCCTTGTCAAAGAGCTTAAATAGAGTTCTCACAATAAAAACATCGGGGGAGATGAAATTAAAGTTCATAGAAATATGAAATTTCCTCCTATGTTTATGTTTTGATAGCAAGAACCTATAGTCGAAACATTCAAACATCTAATAACATACTAAAAACCCCAAATAATTTCTTGATGAAACCACAAGATGGTTAGATGTTAGTCATTCCACACCTGATGACTTAACATCTTTTTCATTGTAAGTTGATTTGAGAATTATTCAATTGGGAATAGAAAGTCGTTGTATGAGTTAATCTAACATTAGTGATCATAGCACATTATTCCACATTTGATAATGTTGCAAATGATGATGTGTCAAATCATATGATGAGATACATAGTGATTACTAATGAGTATGATAATAACGTTTGATTTATTAAAATCAAAACTTGTCTGATCCTAACTAGACTGGATGAAGATGCTGACAGTGTAACTTCACTACTGTTACAAGTACTAAGTTCATTTAGGTAGAGCTAGTTTTTTTTGATACGTCACTACATATGTTTATGAATTCATAGAGTCCGACTCATAAAATTCTTTGCAGGCACTGGTGAAGATGGAGGAGTGAAAGTGGACTTTGACATGAATAATGATGATCTACTCTCTGAGTAGAATTGTTACACGTTTATCCGTTATCTTTTTTGTTTTTTTCAAACTTATTTATTATTGAGTAACACCTTTGTTTTGGATGTTTTATGTTATTGTTTTAAAACTCATGTTTATGTTTTTCTTTAAAAATTGTGAAAATTTTATGGGAATGTGTAAACTCGGAAACTTGTTTTGATACTCTTCACTTTCTGCACTGTGAAACGTATATATTACTTGTCACAAATATATGAGGAGATTGTTAGTGTATATTTGGACAATTAATGGGTTCGGAGGCATAATGGGTCGTGTCGGATACACGGATATCCATTACCCGTAAAAACTCTTTGGGTTTGCCTATTTATACTCACCTAGTGGCAACGGATAGGAGATTCCACCTAGATCTCATCCGAATGCTTCGAGCAATAATCACACATGACTAAGCCAAACGAAGCCTAAATGATACGGGCAGAGCCAATAAACCGCTTAATTACATTGTGCATGGTATGGATGCAACCTTTTAATGGTACGGATATGTGCATATAAATATAGATTGTTTTTTGGTACTCATAACTAATATTTGAATCTCAGTGGTGCTAAGGCTAGTGGGCAATATTATTTAGTTATTTATATGCTTAAAAGCTTAACTACATTTAGCTCATTAATTAATTTCAAATAATACAAAGTATCCGTTTTCCTAGGGACTGCAAGCATTGCTTAAAGAATGGGAAAGCTATTTCTATTTTAGCCATATGGCAAGTGTTCAATGAACTGAAGCCCCTTCTGCCGAGCCTTATTTCTATAGAGCAGGCCGCTTTTGTCCCAGGTAAGCTCCTTTGGGACAACTAACGACCTTCTCGCTCACCTGATCCCTCACGAGATTCCTCGTCATATGCACACTGCTCAGAGCAAATATGGTGACACCGACAATCAAAGTGTACATGGAAATGCAAGTGAGTTGTGTGAGAAGTGCACTTGAGGCATTTAGATTCCCTCAACTTTGGATGGCCAAAATTATGGCTTGCATCGCTTACCTCATATTTGGACTTTTAGGCTTTGTATTGTTTGACGTTTTGCTCTGGCGGCGAGAGGAGAAGAAGGCCTTTTGAAACCGGAGGGGAGAGGTCGTGGTTGGAATCCCTCCATTTTCCTCTATTTTTCATGGCGTGGCAGGTGCAAACGGAGCAAACGCCGCCGCCGGCCATTTGGTTACCCGCTGTGCGGCGATATTTGCCCCAAACGGAGAGCTCCAAACACTGCGCAAAACAAAGCCTTGGTCAATGGAGTCGGGACGAAGTGGATCAACGCAAAGTGCGGGATGAGACAGGGTTGTCCCTTCTCCCCTACCTGTTTATTATTTGCTCTGAATTTCTCTCCATGCTCATGCAAAATTCCCGGGGCATTAAGGTTTGTCCCTCTGCCACGCAAATTACCCCTTACTTTTTGTAGATGACACATTGCGGTTTCGTGGGGCAATGCTAAGAACCGCAAGGGCCTTCTCAGAAATTCTCGAGACACATATGGTAGCTGCTCCGGGCAAGCTATCAGCACCAGCAAATACAGCATACTATTTGGGCCGAAGGTCCCTCAAAGCACCAAAAGCTTGATCCTGCATGAGCTCAAACATATGGAGGTTTTGGCGCTTCATTATCTCGGATTCGGGGGAGTAAAATGCATCCCTGCACTTTACGGTCAGTGCGGGCATCCAACGGCTCGCGTGGATGCCCGCACATATCTCAAAGCGATATGAGATGCAGTCTCTTTGAGATGTGTGCGGACATCCAATGCGGACCGTTGGATGTCCGTATTTCACGAGAAAGTGCACTTTTGCGCCACCATGCTACACCAGTTACACCATCATGCTCAAAGTTATCAACAAAAGAATCTCGTCCGATCCTGGGTCAATTCTCAACAAAAGATTCATAGTTAGATGAATAGCATGAACATTTGGTGGTATATTAATCTTTTATTTTAAGAAAAATAAAAGACTGTTATACAACTTGGAGACTTCTTATATATTTATACGAGTTGAACGGCACGGGCCTCCGGTTCTATGTTAGTGCAATGTGGGCTTCGCTCACACTAACGGCGGGCTACGTCCGCTCCCAACCGACAGTGATGAATTCAAAAATTAATAATGAGGATGCACAAATTGATAATGGAGGTGCACAAATTTTTTTTTGAACGCGTCATTAAGTTTTAAAAATGTTAACATGGGGGATGAGACATCAATTGTCTTTAAATTTTTTTTTAAACGTCTTCATCTTATCGAAGTTGTTTCTCCCTCATATGTCTACCGTTTTTGACGTATAAGCAGTCAAAATTCATTGCTTTGACGAGAGGAATTCAAATACACTAATCATTTGAAAAATAATGAGAGGGGGCAGTGTCCCTCGAACCCCCCTCTGAATCCGTCCTGCAAACTGTGCCCTCCATCCGGTGGTCTACAAATAGCAGCCAACCCAACTTTTTGGCTCCGCCCATATCAATTCTTTAATAATCACAATATACGTTATTTGATGTTTAATGATAGCTTACAATAATAGGTGTAAGAACTATTCCAAAATTTTTGAATTTAATGAATTTCAATCATTATTTTAAATTTAGAATATGATGTAATTACTTGCATGAACATTATATTTTAAATTTTTTGAAATAAATTATAATATATTAAGTCATTTTATTAAAAAAATTAGAATAATTTTGACAACTTGGAATGTTTAAACCAATTGCAATTTGCAAGTTCTCCTCTCATAAATTACTTAATTTTGAAAGCTTATTGGAAGAAGACGTGATAAATAACCCTAAACATTTGCATTATTTTTTGGTAATTGTTATGTGCAAATTGAAAAGGCGTAGGGGCAAACCGATTTCTGGTAGGGGCAAACTATGAAATTATATATTTATATATGCAAATCAATTATGCGTGTTGGGGATTCGCGTGGCGCCCTTGGTAGACCGGGTCTACTCTACCGTCTTAACGCGTGAGCGGTCGAGCATGCAAACAGTCAAAGATAAACGAAATGTCGGAACGAAGACTTGATGACGTGAAAAACCCGCAATCCGGGGGAAAAAAACCACGCGGTCGGTGCAGTGACGACCTAACTTCCACTATATGAGCATTTCTTACAGAGCTTCTGGGAGGAAAGTGAGTCCGGCAGGTTGCACCTCGTTACAATTTGTGAGAGTGGAGAAGAGTGAACAACGGGTTCTACCGGCCGTCCTGCAACTTTGACAGTCTTCCGATGCTTATTCACCGAAGATGCGGGCGCTTCCTTCCCTCGGAGTTGTCTTGACGTGACGACGGAGACGGCTTCATGCGTCTCCTTCTTAACTTGCGTTCTCACGAACCTCGTCTTGTCTTTGCGGCATTCGCCTTGCCTTGCGGTGGTGGTCTTGGAAGTAATTCCTGCAGAGAGAAGGGGGAGAGAGATGGGAGTGAAACGAGTGAACAAGAGAAAAAGACTTTTTTGAAATAGAACTGGGCATATTTATAGATTTTAACAAGGGAGGCCAGATAATTTTGCCTAATAACTACCGGACAAGCCAATAAGATTGCTCAAAAATGATCACGGGCCGAGGATCACCACTTTGGGGAAATAACGGCCTTGCCCCCAAGTCGATGGAAGGCTCGGTCGTGAAGAATGGCGGCCCGACGACGCCGACGCGGGCGGGCGGCCGGCCGCTGCCCCTCCACACGGAAGGCCGACCGGGAGGGGCGGCCTGTCACCGAGAGGCCACCTGGAGGTGGGCTACCTCGGGCGGGCCTCACAGTGGCCGGCCACGGCGAGGCCGCCCGGATCTAGGAGGTCTTGGTTGGCCCCTACGAGGGACGGTCGCGGGGAGGCCTCTCGACATCGTGCGGCCTTGGCCTGCCCCTCACGGGGCCGGCCACGACAAGGCTGCCTGGGATGGGGCGGCCTCAGTTGGCCACTCGTGGGGCCGACTGCGGGGAGGCCGCCTGGCACCACGCAGCCTCTGTCGGCCCCTAGCGAGGCCGTCCGCGGGGAGGCCGCCTGGGACCGCGACGAGGTTGCCCGGGATCGGGTGGCCTCGATCGGCCCCTTGCGGGGCGGACTTGGCTGGCCATTACGGGGGCCGGCCGCTGTGAGGCCGCCCAGGATAGGGCGACCTTGGCCGGCCCTTGCGTGGGCCGATTGCAGCGAGGCCTCCCGAGGATGGGCAGCCTAGGCCGGCATTCGAAGAGGATGGCGTGCCGGGACCTCCCATCTCCGAGCTGTTAGAGGGGGCGGCCGACCCCGGCCTGGGGCCGGGCAGCACCGTCGGGCGGCGATAGTTGGGCTACACGCACGATTCAATGCATTGTAGTCACTACGTGGATCGGGCGCTCGAATCCCGCGCGCGGCAATTACCAGGATAACTCTCATGACTTTACTGGGGGGAGAGGGCGGTTTGGCTATGTGCAGCCCAGTTCTCCTATAAATTGGGGTTGACCCCATCATTTGCCACCAAAGTTCTCGGAGTCCGGAGTCAAAGTGATTGGAGTTCGTTGGCTTTTCCCATGGCACTGTTTTGGACCTTAACGACAGGTGCAACAGAGGATAGGTGTGGTGGAGCAGTCGACAGTGAAAAGGTATGGCGAAGAGGAAAATTGCGGTGAAAATCATGACGGGCGCAAGGCTCTAGTGCACAGAGGGCGTGACGAGACGGGGTGGGATGCTCCTCTTCGGGCGCGGGCACACACGTGGGATGCCCCTACCGGCGCCGACGCACGGGCTGCCTCGCGCTCGCTGGAGGTCGGGCTGTGCCCCTTGCGCGCCGCGCTCACGCGGGTTGCTCCTCGCACGTTGCGCTACGCGCGCGGGTTGTGTCATGTGTGCTGCGCGCACGGGTTGTGCACTTCATACTCGCGGTAGTGCGTGCAGGGCGCTCTATCGTGTTGTGCTTGCGTGCTCATTGCCCCCATGTTCGCGGTGCGTGGGACGCAGCTCCCGAGGTGTCCCCTTGCTCAGACTTTAACTTATTTTTCGTATGTTTTTCCAGGCTACGAGGCATGTTGTTCACGGTAGGCCGATGTGTATGCTCTCCACTCTTACTATAGAGCAGATTGCTTCTTGGATGGGGTGCTACAACATTTCCTCCAGTCTTGAAATCAAGATTCTTTAGGGCGAGCAGCGAGTGCAGAGTCCCCTGGTGGGCTGGTTGACTTTATGTGAATTGTCCCTTAAGGACGGTATTTTGTTCCCAGCGTGCAAAGAAGTCACATAGATCTTGAAACATTGCGGTGTTCCTGCGTCGCAGTTTACCCCCTTAGTGATGACGTGCATTATGGGTCTGATTGCCTTCTTCTGCAAAAATGGTCCGCGGTTTTCGCTGGAGCTCTTTCAAGGAATGGTGTAATGTTCGTGCCGACGACGGTGGCTGTATCGAGGTTTATAGCAACAAAACTTGGTTAGTGTTTGAGAGTAGGATGGACAGGCACCATGGGAGCAGAGTGTATGGGTATATCAGAAATCTTTGGGAGTGGCTCGAGCTTTGGAGGTTCCTTTCAGACCAATGCCGCTGATTGAAGGGCCGCGAGCATGATTTTACATCGATGCTCGGGTTCGAGGCTCTTAACGAACTGACATACCATCTGTTTAGTATTTATTTATTCGTGGAAGAAAGTGATTGCTGCTGTGTGGCCTTTCTGCTGATCTGGAGCATTTTACCGCTGCTCCGTTAGGCCGTGATCGGAAGATAAAGTTGGTGTTCGACAGCCATGGAAATTCGTCCACGACACATCGCCTTGTTGACCTATTGAGGGTGCATTCGGGAGCGGCTCTGCCACGACCCACATTTTCTCAGTAATTATATATTATCAGAGAGAAAGAAAAATACACGTTGCGATTCAACATCGTGAAGGGGACAATTGAAGACGCTAAGACGACCCTGTCTTTTACTTTGCTTTTATAAAAAAAAACATTTATTTTTATATTTGAAAACATAATTTAAATTAAAGTTTTTAAAGACCGTGTCTCTCGGTTTAGTGGATCAACTAGTCCACAAGTAAAAAAGTATATATGCATGGAGAAAAATACGTAGCTTATTTCATTTTATCATACATGGGCATGAGGACCCAACAAGTATGTCAATGACGTGCAAGCTCCTAAATTTAGTAAAAATAAAAAGAAGTTTTATAATTTTTAAAATAGAGTGACATTTAGTTAAAAAAGATGTCAAGGGTTTACGCTAAAATGCTGTTTTTATATTTAAAAAATACCTAACATGCATGCTAACATAAAACCTTCCCAGAGAGCAAGAACTGAAAACAAACAGTGAGTAACAGCAAAAAACAAGCAAGTAGTCTAACATCAGCAATTAAAACTATGAGCGTCAACAACAAGACACAAACACACAGAATTAAATCACAAATCTAATCTAAAAAATGACAATTATCTCACAACGTTGAGAGAGCAACAAACAGTTGCAGCAGCAACAACCCTGAAAACTCTGCTCTAACTTTCATACTACAACGGCTCCGGACCCGGGTCATTCAAAAGAAAAAAATGCCTGAGTAAGAAAATACAAGTGACAACTAGAACAAAATAAGTATATCCGAAGAAAATCACATGAATAGTGAACATGATAGTTCATATTAAATTAGTCATGAGAACAATTTTGCACCAAGTGCAAATCAATTCTATATTATAATTCTATATAGATAAAATTAAATAACTGAGACTGATCAGCTCGAAAAAAGTACTGTGGGGGTGGCTTGCTTACCAACACAACACAATCCTAAACAAAATGTATTGTGGGGGCGGCTTGCTTAACAACACAACGCAATAGTCCTAAACAAAAAGGTACTATGAGGGTGACTTGCTTACCAACACAACCAAACAGTCTTAAAAAAGTACTGTGGGGGTGGCTTGCTTACGAACACAACCCAACAGTTCTAAACAAAAAGGTGATGTGGGGGTGACATACTTACCAACACAACCCAATAGACCTAAATAAAAGGTATTGTGACGGTGGTAAAGTCCATTAACACTTACATCCCAACATCTCTTATTTATAAATAGCTTACTGGCACCAGGTAAGACTAGTCACGACAATAAGAATTGAATAAACTATGTAGTCAAAATTCAGTCATGCAGTCAAATTTCACTTATGCAGTCGAATTTGAAGTCATGCAGTAAATTTCGTACTTAGGCAGAAATCATGCAATTGAATTTGATCATGCAGTCGAATTTGTACTTAGCTGAATATCATGCAGTCAAATTTGATCATGCAGTCGAATTTGGAATTAGTCAGAAATCATGCAGTCGAATTTAATCATGCAGTCGAATTTAGACTTAGCTAAAATCATGGAGTCGAATTTGATCATGCAGTCGAATTTGGACTTAGCCATAAATAATGTTGTTGAATTCATGCAGTCGAAATTGTATTTAGGGAAAGTTTATGCAAAAATGAACTGTGCAGCCACTGCAGTCTAATTCATGCAGTCGAATTTGGACTTAGGGAAAGTTTATGCAGAAATTAATTATGCAGCACATGCAGTCAAATTCATGCAGTCGAATTTAAACTTAGGGTAAGTTTACGCAGAAATGAACTATGCAACCTATGCAGTCGAATTCATGCAATCAAATTTGTACTTATGGTAAGTTTATGCAGAAATGAGCCATGCAGCCTATGTAGTCAAATTTGGACTTAGGGTAAGTTTATGCAAAAATGAGCTATGCAGCGCAGTCGAATTCGTGCAGTCGAATTTGGAATTAGGGAAAGTTTATGCATAAATGAACTATACGGCCTATGCAGTCAAATTCATCCGGTCAAATTTAGACTTTGGGAAAGTTTATGCAGAAATGAACTATGCAACCTATGCAATCAAATCATGCAATCGAATTTGGACTTAATAAAAATTATGGATCATGCAGTTGCTTTTTTGTCTTTAAGTAGGTTATACGTACAAAATTTTCAGAAGTAAATTCCTAGTAGGTTTTGAATGCAAAATTTTTATAAATTGAATTTTTAAGAATTATGAGAAAAACAAGCAATTTTTTAAGCTAATCTACACCCATACAACAAATTTAAACAAAAGAAACATGGAGAAATAAATAAAAAAAATAAGAGAGAGAGCAAGGAGAGCAAATGCCACTTGCCTCAACTATAACCACCAGAAATCAGCCTCACATGCCCTCAATGCCAATGATCGGCTCTAGGGGCGGAACTAGGAATTTTTCTTAACCCGGGCACAATTTTAAAATAAATAATTAAATGCAATATTTAGATAAAAATAAACTAATATTGTAATTAATAAAAAGTTTTTAACTAAAAAAATTCATAACATACCGTTCAACAGGCCACCTTTCGTGGGCACATATTTTGAAATTGTGTAATAATAGTATCATTAGTAATAGTATCAATAACATCTTTCTCCGTATAAACGATCAAGCAGTCATTCATTCATTCATCTCTCATTCTATTTCGTAAACGATTTTTTATAATCTTCATTGCAGAGAACATTCTTTCAACTGTAGCAGTTGCAACGGGTAGAAGACATGCCAACTTTAAAAGCCTGAAAACCAACTGATAGTGATCTTGTTTTTTCAACTTCACCAATAGCTTTAAAAGGCCATCAATTCCTTTACTATGAGAGAACGTGTCGGTTGGTAAAGAACGCATGTCAATAATATACATATCAAGTTGTCCTTCAAGTAGTTGCAATTCTATTTGTGAGAAATCAGATGAGTACAATTCTGCGAGACGAACTAACTTTTGTTTATTAAATGAGGCAAATCGATCACTGGATTCAAGACAAGAAACACATAAAAGTAGTTCAGTGTTCACTTCATTAAAACGGTCATTTAACTCATTTAAAGTCCAATCAAGCACTGTATTGAATATTCCAACACGAAAATGATGATAATTTGTAATGCTAACTCGTTCAAAGTCCTTTGAATTCATCCCCATATTGCTAGCACCATCATAACCTTGACACCGCAATTTAGAAATACTTAGGCAATGTTTTGCAAACAAATTATCAATAGCTTTCTTAAATGATAAGGCGGTTGTGTCTACAACATGAACAAACCCAAGAAGATGCTCCATAATAAGACTTTTGATAGTAACATAACGTAAAACCACGATCATTTGTTCTTTTGTGGACACATCACGTGATTCATCGACCAAAATACTGAAGCAACTATCCCCAATATCTTGAACAATTGTCTTTGTTATCTCTAATGCAATGCAAGAAACTGTTTCCTTTTGAATTTTTGGAGATATTAATTGACAATTGATAGGTGCATTTTCGAAAACCACTGACTTGACCTCATTGTTATGCAATGCAAGAAATTCTAAAAGTTTAAGAAAATTGCTGTGATTGCTGGATTCTTTAGACTCATCATGCCCACGAAACGATAACCCTTATTTTAAAAGAAAACGTATACAATCTATTGACGCACACAAACGAGCACGATATTTAGTATGTTGTATCTCTTCCTGCCTGCAAAATGCGACTTAAATACCTTGCTTCTGATTCATTAAAGCTATGCACATCTTATTAGAGTTATTATGTGCAGTTTTGCGATTTCCGACATGTTTCTCTAAGATCGTCCTATCTTTCCAATATCTGAAACCATGACATACAAATGTAGGATCACAACCTCTCTGGGTAAAAATGTAACAATAAAGACAATATCCAGCATCTTTATCTATACTGTATTCCAGCCAATCTTTAAACTCGGTAAACCAGATCTTGTTGAAACGACGAGCTTTATTTCCAATTTGAGTTTGTGGAAAATTTGCTAAAATCGGTTGGCAAGGACCATTCTGTAAGTATTTTCTCCTTATCATGTCTTGTATGTTTACATCATATTAGCTTATATGTTGCCTCAATCCTGGATCAGCAGTTAACTCATCTAAGGTAAATTTAGATCGAGTCCTTTTACCACATAAATCAGATGCTTGAGAATCTTGAGAAATTTGATTTGAGGTCACTTTTAAAAAAAACTTATCCATTGGACACCTAAGTAGGAACCAAAGAAAACAAAAAACAGATCTTGTAATTTGATAACTCATTGTTAGCGTAAATATTTTCTCTTAGCAGTAACTAAATTTGATAACATTGAAGAAATTTGATAACATTTACTAACAGCAATTCAGAACTACATTACTAGGAGAAACTAAAGTACTTAACAACAATTTAACAGAACTAAAGTACTTAACATTTAACAGAACTAAAGTAAAATTTAACGGAACAAAAGCAACTAAAGTACTTAATAGCAATTTAACAGAACTAACAACAATTTAACATAACTATAACAACTAAAGAGTCTAAAGTACTTAACAGCAATTTAACAGAACTAACAGCAATTTACTAGCAGCAACTTAAGTACTTAAGGCAACTTAACATAACAAAAGTACTTAACATTTAATTGAAGAAAATACCTAAGTACTAAATTAACAGAAATAATTAACAGAAAATACTTAAGTACTTAATTGAAGAACTAATTAATTAACAGAACTAAATTAACAGGCAACTTAAGTACTTAACATAAGAAGAAGAAGAAGACCTTGAGGGGCGGACTGCGGTCCGTGAGGCAGCGGGTGCAGGCTGTGTAGCAGCGGACGGGAGGCGGGACTCGGGAGCAGCAGCGGACGATCGGGAGCAGCGGCGGGAGATCGGGATTCGACGGGCTAGGGCAATTTCTGAGAGAGAAAAGGGGAATAATGTGATAATAAAATCCTCTTGCCCAGGAACAATTCTCGATAATTCACACGCCTGGTGAAATCCGCGACAATTCACACTCGGGCACGTGCCCGGGTGTGTCCGAACTTGGTTCCGCCAGTGATCGACTCACATTTGAGCTCAGCAAGAAAATCTACGAAGATTTGTCAAAATGACGGTTAGGGCCAGAAATCCTAACTCTAAAACCCCAAGAAATAAAAAATTACTTACCACGCACGCGAAGAGCTCGATGAGAGATTTTCGAATCTAGGCTATGTTGAGAATTTCGAGCACTGGAGCTCTCAAATCCATGACTGGAAAGTCTCACAGTGAAAAGAAAACTCTCTATCTCTCTGTAACACCTCCATCTGTTCCATGACATATAATAGAAGGTCCGGTCGGGGCCCCACACCATATGCCACAAACAGGCGGCGAAGTTACGGGTTAATATCAGAGTTACGCATCCTTAGTCAGAGCATTATAGCGGAAACTTTTTAAGTCGTTTGAACTCAACTCATTTGAATGTCCACAATATATAAACTAACATTTATATATATAACACCATGAATGAATGTACTGCAAATACATAGCAAGTCTGGCCTTATGGCCTTATCGTTAAGATTTATACATATGGATTTCATACATCGGCACGCAGGCCAGCCACACATGAAATTACTATCATATGAACTTCTTTGGCCTTCGAGGGCCAACGTAGCAGTAGCAACAACAACAAGGGATTCAACCCCCTATTTTCCGCTCGGCTCTCCTACACCTACACGGGACAATCGACCGCACGGTGGTAAATAAGGCAGTGGTCAGCGTTCAGCTGACCAATTTATAACGACTCTAACCCTTACCCGGGGCAGTAGTATTCTTTCCCTCCAGGCATAGAATTTCACAAGCAGATATATATCATACAATGTGCACTCACGCACAATCAATATATCACAAATGTCGACCACATGGCCCGACGCTCCGTGCACTCAGGGCACATTCTTGGTGTACCGGAAATACCAGGGTCCCACCGCCATTCAAGGCCCAAAGCCCAATGGTAAACTTGAGCATTTCGCTCCACGGCCTTCAGCCGGAGACTTTAATCTTAGAATAATGACCCAGGATTGGCCCGTATCCCCAAATCCCGAGAATACATGGGCTTAGGAGAGTTGGTATCCCGGTCTAGGACACGGGTGTGTCCCAAAGGCATGTCCTACTCTGTATGAGGTACACGGCTGGGGACATGGGTATGTCCATGGCTATGTCCTGGACTCGAGTGTTGGTAGGGTAGTCTCGAGTGAGCTCGGTGAAATGCGGTCGACGATCCTCGAGTGGGGTACATAGCCCGTGACACGGGAGTGTCCAGGGCCGTGTCCTGCTATGCGCTCAATGAGTTCTCGAGTGAGTTCGACGAAATGCACTCGACGATCCTCAAGTGGAGTACACGGCCTATGACACGGGCGTGTCAAGGGCCGTGTCCTTCTATGTACTTGGGCAGATTAATGAACATGGGCTGGACACAGGTGTGTCCGAAGCCGTGTCTGGTACACGGCCTGTGACACAGGCGTGTCACATGGTCATGTCCTGGTCTGGTTAAGTCAGTTTCCTTGCTGCTTAAGGTACACGGCCTGCGACACAGGCACGTCACAAGCCGTGTCTGGCCTAGGAAAATATTTTTCAGGGCTTTTCATGGTCGTCCATTCCTTTCAATTAGGATCCAACGGCCCTGAGTTCTCCCTACGGTTATAAGGCCATAAGTTGAGGATAACTCTCTCATTATCTAAGGCTTTTCTCTCTCTTTGGAAAGAGGTGGAGAGTGGGGAGAGCAAGGGAGGAGGAGGAGGAATCCGGCTGCCGGTGGAGTTTTAGAGCCCCGAATCGCGTGCCAAGGCCAGATTCGTGGAGGCAAGGCTGTTGTTGTGCTTTTCATCCGGCTAGTTTTCCATGGCTCCAAAGCGATCGTCAAGGGTAACGATCTTTCTTCCTTGGACATGTGAAGTCTTTAATTTGGCATATGCATGGGTTTCCCCCACCAAAAGGTGGATTGTTGAGGGTGTTCCCCTTGGGTTGATTTTAGATATCCCCAAGATGTCTTGCATGTAGATCCAGAAATGTGAAGTACGGAATAGGCATACTGTATGAAGCCCATCTGGACAGCTTGGTCTAGATTGGTGATGTTTTATTTTGCACACCTGAGAAGACTCAGCGTATAAATGATTATGTTTGCGGATTCGGTGGGTTGTGCCTGTGAAGGATAGTAGCAGGAAGTACTGGAGTGAAAGTCTAGGAAAATACCTGCAAAGTGCTTGTGTTGTATGAGTGTTTCTAGTACTACAGGTGGATGCAGGGATTGCTGGATGGTTGATCCACATAAGGTTAGGGCTAGGTATGGAAAGTGAGTTCTGTCGCTAACGCCAGGCGAGAGTGAGTGTCGCTGGAGATGGCTCCTACCTAACATGTGATTGTGAAGCTGGTCCTTCGGGGACAGTATGACTATTTGTGAGTTGCATGAGCTCTTGAAAAGACTTCGTGCCGAATGGATAAGGGGAGGCCGACCCGCGTCAGTGAACCGACGATTTGAGCAACGGGAAACAGCTGAACTGTCTCAGCATTATGTTTGTCTGCCATGAGTGTCTGGGCTATTGGCATTCGGCAAAAACACATAATGAGAGTCTTAGACCTGCGCGCCACTCGGTAGCGATGCCATGGGGGAATACGGGCCAAATCCCGGGTCGTTACAATAAGATGAGAGGCTTAGGCCTGCACGCCATCCGGTAACGTGCCATGGGGGCTACGAGCCAATCCTGGGTCGTTATTCTAAGACTAAAGTCTCCGGCTGAAGGCCGTGGAGCAAAATGCTCAAGTTTACCGTTGGGCTTTGGCCCTTCAATGGCGGTGTGACCCTAGTATTTCTGGTACACCATGAATGTGCCCTGAGTGCATGGAGCGTCGGGCCGTGTGGTTGACGTTTGTGATATATTGATTGTGTGTGAGTGCACATTGTGTGATATATATCTTCTTGTAAAATACTATGCCTGCAGAAAAGGAATACCACTGCCCCGGGTAAGGGGTAGGGTCGTCATAAATTGGTCAGCTGAATGCTGACCATTGCCTTATTTACCACCGTGTGGTGGATTGTCCCGTGCAAGTGCAGGAGTGCCGAGCAGAAAATAGGGGGCTGAAGCCCTTGTTGTTGTTGTTGTTGTTGCTGCTGCTGCTACGCTGGCCCTCGAAGGCCAAAGATGTTTATATGATAGTAATTTCATGTGTTGTCGGCATGCATGCCGATGTATGAAATCCATATGTATAAAGCTTAACGGTAGGGCAATAAGGCCAGACTTGCTATGTATTTGCAGTACATTCCTTCGTGGTGTTATATACATAAATGATGGTTTATATATTGTGGACATTCAAATGAGTTGAGTTCAAATGACTTAAAAAGCTTCCGCTAGAATGCTCTGAGTTAGGATACGCAACTATGATATTAACATGTAACTTCGCCGCTTGTTTGTGGCATATGGTGTGGGGCCCCGGCCGGACCTTCTATTATACGTCATGCAACGGATGAAGGTGTTACATTTTGGTATCAGCTTGTCCCGGTCTTTCCCTTTCGAATTTGTGGTCAAATTCTTTTGTGTGGTTGCGAGCACGTGTAAGTGCGACCCACTATAACATTAATGAACTCAAGAATGTCCACTAAGGAATGCAGATACACCTGTTTGAGGAACCTGCGTGTTCCTATTTTGTTGTGATTGCTTGTGCAAGGTCGCTAATATGTGTCTTGTCCACCTATAGGTGACTCGTAGTGGTGCTGGGCAGTCTGAGTCCCAGCATTCTGATGAGAGTACGACACCAGCTGAGATGTCTATGCCTCCTCCTTCTGCGGAAACAGTAAGCTTGGTTGCTGAGATGCTGTTTGTAATGATTCATGCACGACCTACTAGGAAAGCACAGCCGACATTGGTGCCCGAACGGTTTGGTGTAAAGCCAGAACCTGTTGAGGTTGTGGACCCTCGGGCAGCTAAATGGCAGTTGAAGCATTTTATGAGCTTCAATCCTCCTACGTTTACGGGTGCGGGATCCCCAACGCAGGCGGAAGATTGGTTATCACGCGTCAAGCGAATATTGACGGCGATAAGGATGGAGGAAAATCAGAATGTCACCTTGGCCACCTTCTTGTTGGAAGGAGAGGCTCGGCTATGGTGGGACGAGATAGATTTACACCACTTAGCGGGCAAGCAACTAACAGAAGTCTCGATTGAGGAGTTTTCACGATTGTTCTTAGCAAAGCACTTTCCAGCGGCTCAACGCATCGCCATGGAAAGTGAGTTCCAGCGTCTAACTCAGGGCGAGAGTAGTGTCGATACCTACTTGCATGAGTTTACGTGATTAGGACGCTATGCGGGGTCTATATTCGCTGATGAACAACGAAATACCAATCGGTTCTACAAAAGATTGCGGGATGAGTTGAGATTCCTGCTATCAAGTTCGGTGAACCAAGGGTTTCAGGCGCTGGTGGATACGATGTGTGCGTTGGAGAAGGATATGAAGCAGGTGCAAGGAAAAAGGGACTTGGCTGTGACAAAGTCTGAGTTCAAAATGCCGCACCCGGGGAAATCAAAGTACCGAAGGAAATGGGGTAAGAGATTCAAGTCTTCTTCACAGGCTCCCTCGAGTGTTGCATCGGGAGCAACTTCAAGGTAGGAGTCTCAGACCTGCTATACATGTGGTCGAGTGGGGCATATAGCCCGTCACTGTCAGGTTGGTCCACCAAAGGTTGAAAAGAAGACATGAGCGTCATATTCTGAAAAGGAAAAGGCAGTGGTGGAGTCCACCGCATCCCAGGCGCAACCCCGATTGTATAATCTTGGCCAGCAGGAGGCCATAAAGCAAAGTGACGTTGTCACATGTACGCGATAACATATTTGATTACTGCTTTTGGTGTTTCATACCTTGTTTGTATCTTGTGTATGATGTGTTTGTATTAGGCTTTATCCTGATTCGAGACTGTCCAACGAGAGCACTATTTGATACTAGTGCTTCTCATTCATTTCTATCTATGAACTTCGTGTCACGGATTGGTGTACTGATTCATATGGTGGCAGATAGTGTGAAGGTGGTATTACCAACTGGATGTGTAATTCATGCAGATAGGTCTTGTTTTGTGGAGGTACAAAAAAGAAGTCGGGATTTCGGATTGGAAGCATTGGTGCTGCCGATATCAGAATTTGATGTGATCTTTAGTATGGACTGGCTCTCAGAGCAGCGTGCCTATATAGATTGCAAGTCAAAGGAATTCGCACTAGAGCAGAATACAGAATGAGAAAAAAAGTTTGCCGGTATGCGAGGGTCGAGTATGACATTGATGTTTGCTCTTCAAGTGGTTAAGGCAGTTTGGAAAGGCGCTGAGTTGTTCTTCACGCTTGTTGGGGTCGTTGAGCCAAAAGCCAGTGTGAGTGATGTTCTGATTGTTTCGGAGTTTGTTGATGTGTTTCTGAAAGAGCTTCCGGGATTACCACCACAGCGGGAAATTAATTTCTCGATTGAGCTGGTACTTGGTGCAAAACCTATGGCCCGCTCGCCATATCTAGTAGCGCCAAAAGAAATGGCTGAACTAATAGTTCAACTACAAGAATTGTTGGAACAAGGTTATATATGCCCAAGTATGTCACCTTAGAGCGCACCTGTTCTTTTTGTGAAAAAGAAGGACGGTGGTATGCGATTGTGTATTGATTATCGTGAATTGAACAAGTTGACGGAGAAAAATAAATATCAGATTCCACGGATAGATGATTTGTTTGATCAACTGGCGGGATCGAAAGTATACTCAAAGCTAGATTTGAAATTGGGCTACTTATAGTTGCGAATTCGGGAAGGTGACATTCCCAAGATATCGTTTGGAACACGCTACGGTCATTACGAGTTCACTGTAATGTCGTTTGGACTATGTAATGCGCCATCGGTGTTTATGGATCTAATGCACTGAACGTTTCGAGAGTACTTGGATCTATTTGTGATTGTTTTCATTGATGATATCTTGGTTTACTCTCAATCGGAAGAAGATCATGCGAACCATTTACGGTTGGTGTTGCATACCCTGAGGAGAAACAAGCTCTACACCAAGTTCTCAAAGTGTGAGTTTTGGCTATCGTCAGTGGCTTTTCTTGGCCATGTAGTGAGTGGAAAGGGCATTGCGGTGCATCCGTCAAAGATAAGAGCCATCCGAGAGTGGCCAGTGTTGTCTTTGGTGGCCGAAGTCAGGAGTTTCCTTGGACTGATAGGCTACTATAGACGTTTTGTCGAAAACTTCTCACGGATCTCTTTACCTCTTACCACGTTGACGAGAAAGGAGAATAAGTTCGTTTGGATGCCGGAGTGCGCGCAAGCTTTTGAAGAGCTAAAGGATCGTTTGACCACTGTGCCTATTTTGACATCGCTATGTGGTACAGACGGGTTCGAGATTTATAGTGATGCTTTAGGGAGTGGCTTAGGTTGCGTTCTTCTTCAATTTGGAAAGGTGATTGCTTATGGCTCACGCCAGTTGAAAGTGCATGAATGAAACTATCAAATCCACAATTTGGAGTTTGCAGCTGTGATTTTTGCACTTAAATTGTGGCGTCACTATTTATATGGCGTGAAGGTGGACATATTCACGGGCCATAAGAGCCTAAAGTACTTATTGGACCAGAAGGATCTCAATATGCGACAACGAAGGTGGATGGAGTTCCTCGGGGACTACACCTTTGATATTCATTACACTCCCGGGAAGGGAAACGTGGTCGCATATACCTTGAGTTGTAGGACTCAGTCAAAGGCAAATTGGTTGCTGTTGCATGATGAACGTCTGATCTAGGAGTTGGAAGCTTTAGAGATTACTTGTGTCGACAAGAATTCCACAGCAAAGGCGTGCTTGCACTGGACAGAAGTACAGTATGATTTGGCGGACTGAGTAAGGCGAGCGACAGAACTTGATGAAAGTCTGCAACGCTATGCAGTGGATTGGTCAAATGACCAATTCTCCTAGGATGACGGCCTTTTGCGAAAAGATAGTCATTTGTGCGTTCCAAGTATGTGTAATCTAAGAGAAGAATTGATGTATGAGGCTCACTTTACAAAATACTAAATTCACCAGGAAGCATAAAGATGTATAAGGACATGAAAAGGTTGTTTTGGTGGCCAGGATTAAAGAAAGACATAGCACATTTTGTGGCCAAATGTCAGACTTGTGCCTTAGTGAAGGTTGAATGCCAGAAGCCTGGAGGGTTCCTAAAGTCGCTATCGATTCCGGAGTGGAAGTTTGATGATATTTTGAAAGTCCACCTAGTGTCAACTACCTTCACCTATGGGGGGGGGAATAGGTGACGTGCAGCGTTTTTGCGGAATTAAAATTGTACCTGCACACGAAAACAGAACAACACAGCAAAGAAAGTATACAAGCAATTTATAGTGGTTCCCCGATTTGGGTACATCCACTTTCCCCCTTCGACCTATCTCCCAACAAGGGATGACTCGGTCACTTCACCAACAGGATTGAAATCCAATCGTTGCACTATCGGAAGGAACCCTTCCACACGTAGGAGACAACACTCCCACAACACGAGTTGCACCCAACCCTTACAACTAGGAACCAACGTTCCTTTACAACAAAAATGAACTAGAATGTACAAGAAATACGAACTACTTTTGGAGACTAAGGTGTCCCTCTTCGTTCGATGACGTGATCTTGAAGTCAACAAAGAGTCCACAACCCTAGATCTCTCTTGGAGAGAATCTCCCCGGAACCGGCGGCGACAAGAAGGGCGGCGGCTTGGTTCCCGGGATCGGCAGCGACAACGGTGTGCGGCTACTGTACTTTGGAGATTCAAACTACATAGCTAAGCTAGCAAGGTCTTCCAACGGTCACACTAGAATCGATCGTCTCGATCGATTCGGACGGGGAAGGTTTTCCCGATCAACAAATCAAGAGACAAAGGATCTCTGGTTAGACGCGTGAGACGCTGTGCTTGGCAGAGCTTCTGTCGCCGAAAGATCTGGAAGAAACCACGATCAAACGGCCGGCGATCGACTAGCACGAGCGGCGATGGCGGCGGAGCAGGTATCGCGATTTAGGTCTAGGTCGGCGGCTCAGCTTCGTCTTTTTCTGTGTGTCTTTACTGTTCAAAATACGCGTGTATTTATACGGTAGAATACTCCATTATGACCGTTATGGGTCCCACCTGAAGAAACCCTACGCCCGGTTCAAAACAGTGCCAGCGGCAGAGTCCGGTCCAGCGGTTTCCAGAAAATTGCGCAAGGCAAAATCGGCGAGAATCGAAGGTGATTCTCGCCGATTCGGCGAGAATCAAAGGTGATTCTCGTCGATTCGGCGAGAATCGAAGTTGATTCTCGTCGATGTAGACTTGTTTGCACGCTCTGAGGTAGCTGGAAAGAGACGGTGAGAATCAGCCAGTGATTCTCGACGATTCGGCGAGAATCACTTGGTGATTCTCAGAATCACTTGGTGATTCTCACCGAATCGGCGAGAATCACTTCGATTAACACTTAGACGATTTTTCATCTTTCCGCCCATAAGCTGCTCTTTGACCCATCCTTGCTCCTTGTCTGCTCTTGCATAATCACAGCCCTGTACTTGAAAGTAAGTACACTCCAATAGAGAGAGTACACGTAGGCCAACACACTGATCTGCTCAACGAGGGATTACGTCGTGCAGACCCGTGTATATTGACCTACTGCACCCTGACATTGGTGTGCACTTAGCGTGGAATAACTGCAAGCACAACTTGAAATATTTTGTCAAATACATTGTCTATTTACCTTAGCTTGTTCAGGGGCTTCTTCAAATCAGGTACGTTGTGGATACAATACCCAACAATCTCCCCCTATTTGAAGAAGCCTAAACCCTACAAGCTAAGGTGAATAAAGCGTATGGCAATGAAAATCATAACCTTGAAATTGAGTTGAGAGAGATATTCATTACCAATACCAATTTCTTGAGAGCAAACTTGGAGCCACCTTAGCCAACTTGGAGCCACCTTAGCCTTAGCCGAGAGGGTAATCTCCCCCTTTTCGGCTTCTGCAAATCTGGGTCTGTAGCATTTGACCCCTTGCTCCCCCTCAGTTCTTGCACCTGTGCTCACACTTGAGTTCCTGGCAGAGGCGCCCCCTAGAGGCACAAGCCTGGAGCTTCTGTAGTCTTCATTCCTCATAGTTTAGCATCCCCAATTCAGTTTTGAAAAGACTGAACTTGGCTTCGTCTAAGGGCTTTGTGAATATATCTGCAATCTTCTTGTCCGTGGGGACATAATAGAGAGAGATGTCCTTGTTCTCCACGTGCTCCCGAATGAAGTGGTAGCGCACTTCAATATGCTTCGTTCTGCTGTGCGATACTGGATTGTTGGTAATTGCAATTGTATTGGAGGAGTCGCAGTACATTGGTACTTCCTTGAACTGAAGGTCGTAGTCGGCTAACTGGTTTCTGATCCATAGGAGTTGTGCGCAACAGCTGCCTGCCGAGATGTACTCAGACTCTGCCGTGGAGGTAGCTACACAATTCTGCTTCTTGCTGTTCCATGAGATAAGCCTTCTTCCGAGGAATTGACACGTCCCGGAAGTGCTTTTCCTGTCATCCCTACTCCCTGCAAAATCAGCATCTGAAAAACCTATTAGCTCGACATCATTGTTTCTCGGGTACCACAAGCCAAGATTGGGAGTACCTTTAAGGTATCGTAGAATTCGCTTTGCAGCGACATAGTGAGATTCCTTAGTGTTCACCTGATATCTGGCACAGACACATGTGGAGAACATGATATCCGGTCTACTGGCTGTAAGGTAGAGCAGGGATCCAATGATGCTTCTGTATTTGGTTTCATCGAAAGGTTTACCTTTCTCATCCTTATTCAGAGACATAGTGGATCCCATTGGAGTCCTCATAGAGGTTGCATTCTCCATACCGAATTTCTTGAGGAGTTCATTTGTGAACTTCGTCTGAGAGATGAAGATTCCATCCTCAGACTGTTTCACTTGAAGTCCCAAGAAATACTTTAGCTCTCCCATACTGCTCATTTCAAACTTTCCTTGCATAAGTTTAGAAAACTTTTTGCAAAGATTGTTGTCCGTTGAGCCGAATATGATGTCATCGACATAGATTTGCACCAGCAAAATCTTGCCTTTGACTTCCCTGAGAAACAATGTCTTATCTATTTTACCTCTAGAGAACTTGTTCTCAAGAAGAAAACTAGATAAAGTCTCATACCAAGCTCGTGGAGCTTGTTTTAAACCGTATAGAGCTTTATTAAGAAAATATACATGATTGGGATAGGTAGGATTGACAAAACCTGGGGGTTGAGCGACGTATACTTCCTCTTTCAGGTCTCCGTTCAAGAATGCTGATTTCACATCCATTTGATAGACTGTGAATCCTTTGTGCGAAGCATACGCCAGGAACAGTCTGATTGCCTCGAGCCTTGCCACTGGTGCAAAGGTCTGGTCGAAGTCAATCCCCTCCTCCTGTCTGTAACCTTGAGCCACCAGCCTGGCCTTGTTCTTTATGATGACACCATGTTCATCCAGTTTGTTTCTGAAGATCCACTTGGTGCCAATCACATTCTGCTTGTGTGGTCTGGGAACCAGCGTCCAGACGTTGCATCGTTCGAATTGATGTAGTTCATCTTGCATGGCCAAAATCCATGCCGCATCTTTGTTCGCCTCGTCGAACTTCTTTGGCTCAACCTGTGACAGGAAGCTAAGATGCAAAATCTCGTTAATAGTACCTCTTCGAGTTCTGACACCGTCACGAGGATCTCCGATGATCTGATCTCTAGGATGATCCCTCACGTGCCGGAGCTCTAGAAGTCTGGCGTCTGGAGCTTCGACTACTTCTTGGGCTTCTCCTTCCTCTAAGAGATTTGTTCCATTTTGATCTTCAACATTCCCAGTTGACGTTGAGGTGGAAACTTTGACGTACTTAGGAGTTTCATCTTTAGCGGTCTCATCGAGACTCAGCTGTTCAAGTCGTGCACCTGCATCTTCAAGAATACCGCTGGAAGGATTGCTGTTAAGCAAACTTCCTTCATCAAATACAACATTAATTGATTCTTCTACCACTAGGGTTTTCTTATTGAAGACCCTATATGCCCGACTGTGGGAACTATAGCCCATGAATATGCCTTCGAAGCATTTTTCACCAAATTTAGTACGCGGGTACTTCCCATTATTCAGTACATAAAATCTGCAACCAAAGATCCTTAAGTAGGACATGGTTGGTTTCCTGCCTCTCAATAGCTCATAAGGCGTCTTGCGATGATGCTTGTGGATCAATGCTCGGTTTTGTACATGACAAGCTGTATTGACCGCCTCTGCCCAGAAGTATTCTGGGAGAGAAGCGTCTGTCAACATTGTCGTGCAAGCTTCAATGAGAGTTCTATTTCTCCTCTCCGCGACTCCATTTTGCTGAGGAGTGCGCGGGGAGGAAAACTCATGAAAGATACCTTGTTCTTCACAAAACTCTGTCATAGCACCAGATTCGAATTCTGTTCCATGGTCACTTCTGATTTTGACCACTGAGCAGTTAAATTCGTTCTGAACCTGCTTGACAAAACTAGTGAAGATGTCAAACGTATCTGACTTTCGTTTTAAGAAGAACACTCATGTAAACCGAGAATGATCATCAACTATCACTAGCGTATAGGACTTGCCTCCCAAGCTACGAACTTGCATTGGACCAAACAAGTCCATTTGTAGAAGATAAAGGCACTGGGAAGAGTCTTTGTCTGCAATGCTCTTAAAGGTAGCCCGAGTCTGTTTGCCCATCTGGCATGCAGGACAGGGGCTATCTTTGATGCACTTGATAATGGGAGCATCCCTTACTAAGTTTTTAGAAAACATCATACTAATTGTCTTGAAATTAATATGTGTCAATCTCTTGTGCCATTGATCACAAAGAGATGCACTGCCAGCTGCCACTAGGCATACGGGGGTAGATGAATCTAAACTAAGAAAATTTAAGCAGAAGATATTTCTGCTCCTAATGCCTGTTAGTATCGTCTCAGAAGAGGCACATGATATTATCAGACATTTATCCTTGCAGAACTTAACGTCATAACCTTTATCACATAGCTGACTTACACTGATCAGGTTATAGTTTAACCCTTCAACATAAGCCACGTCGGTGATAGAGATTATACCGTTGGAGATCATACCATAACCTCTGGTGACTCCTCGATCTGACCCCCCAAAGATGACTTTGGGTCCATTCTCGACGGGAGTTTAATCACGCAGCAGGCTTCTTGTCCCAGTCATATGCTGGGAGCATCCACTGTCCAAGTACCATATTGGCGTTTTGGTGGCCTTAGGACATTCCTGCAAAACAGAATCAATTTCCCTTAGGAACCCAATCGAACTTGGGTCCTAGATTCTTGGTTAGCATACTCCCCCTCGGTTGGTTAACCCTACGAGTGGTCGGCCTCGCATTGCTAACATAGGGAGTCTCTTGATATCTTGGATTAAACCAACAATCCACGACAAAGTGACCGACTTTGCCACAACACCAACAGTCAAATCTGTTGTACCTCTTCCTAGGCTCCTGTTTTACCGTGGGAATGGTGGGTACAGCCGGGGCCTTGGATCTGGAGGTGGAGGCCTCATAGTGATTGCAGTCACATGACTTCTTCACCTTCTGTTCCTTCAGTATAACAGGCTTGGCTCTTGGTGCCTGCTTTCCATTATGGCCGCTAGAGAATTGACCATAATTTCCCATGTGGATTTCCTCATAAGGTGCCTTGAAGGCACTCTCACTGAAGTTGCGGGAAAAAGTCCAACCATCATATCGGCTCTTTGGCTTTGCAACCGAGGGCCGGAAATGATGACCAAAGGTTGATTCAAAGTCATGTTGGTTGCAAGGAAAGCTAGGCTTTCTGAACGCAATAGGACTGAGCGGAGCCTTTCCCTTTTCAGCAGCAGAGGCCTTCTTGGCGGCCTTATTCTTCCTCTGGTTCCTGTTTCTCCTGGATGAGGAACCAGATACCCCTACATGCCCCAAGCCAGCTCCTTTGGCCTGAGCAGAGAAGGTATCAACTACTGGAAGAACTGTTTTTGGCATAGAGAAGCTCTTGACGATCTTCCTTTCTGCCGCAAGTTGTTCTTCCAACTTGTCGACTTCCTCCTACTTAAGATCAAGGAGCTTAAGAGACTCTGAATGCTTTGAAGTCAGGTCTAGGTGCTCCTGTCGGAGAGAAATCAAACTGGTGATCTCTTCCCTTAGGGAGACACTCTCACCCTTAAGGAATTTCACTTCCTTTTTCTCAGCCTTCAATCTCTTACGGCACTCCTCGAAAGTGTTGAGCAGAAGCTCATACTTCTCGAGGAGCTCCGCTTCACGGGCCGAAAGGCTATCCTCAGGGTCATCATCCTGAGACTCAGGATCAGATTCAGAGTCGGAGAGAGGGGTGTGAGCTTTTACCTTCCCAGTAAATGGGGGGCATTCTCCTTCTGAGTCGGAGCGACCCACCAGCCCGAAGTAGGCTTCCTCATCATCACTGGAGTCTGAGGAATCAGACTCACTCAGTGTCTTTGGCCTTTTGGCGATGTAGCTCCGCTCTTTCTTCTTATCTCTAGAGGATTTGTGCTCCTCTCCTTTCCCTTTTTCTCTCTTGCCTTGGTAGCAGTCGGCCACGATGTGTCCTGGCTTATTGCATCCAAAACAAATAATGTCAGAGGAGCGATGTTTGTTCGGTTTAGAAGCATACCTGTCAGAAGAATAATTTTTCTTCTGATGCCTGAAGGAGGAGCCGTCTCTCTTTCTTTGATTCCTCATCTTGAGGAACTTCTTGAATTCTCGGGTGATGAGGGAGAAATCCTCCTCAGACAGCTCTGAGCTGGAGGAGCATGGCTCGGAGTCCTCCTCCTCATCCTTTTTCCTGGCACGGTCAGAAACCGCACCCTTGCCCTTTCTGGAGTGAATGGCTTTTAGAGCCACAGTCTTTTCCTTGGCTGCAGCCTTCTCAGCTTCTTCTTCTGCTTTCCTGGTGTTCAGTTGAAGCTCATAGGACATCAGCTTCCCAAACAGAATTTGCGGGTCTGTTTCAGCTAGTCTGCCAAACTCTCGGATGGCGCAGATCTTTGTGTCCCATTCCTTAGTAAGGGACCTAAGGAATTTATCATTAAGTTCACCATCAGTGAACACTCTTCCATATCCTTTGAGGGCATTGACAATCTTGAGGAAGTTCTCGAAGGTGACTCCGATCTCTTCCTTAGGCCCTTGTCTGAAGGCCTCATATTTCTGGTTCAGAAGGGATCTCCGATCATCCCTCACTTCATCAGTACCCTCCATTAGGATAATCAGGCAGTGCCAGATCTCCTTTGTTGTCATGTAGTTGCAGAAGTTCTGCATCTGAGTCATCGACCGCGCTGATCAGAATGTTCTGTGCCTTCTTGTCAAGTCCCACCAGCACCATCTCGTCCTTGTCCATTTCAGAAATTTTCTTTGGCACTTTCTTGGTAGGATCTATGGTGGAGACCTTAGTGGGGACATAAGGTCCCTCCTCCACGATCATGAAGAGTCGAGGATCAACTGCTTCCATGTAGAACCTGATCCTTTCCTTCCAGATAGGAAAGTTGAGCCTGGTGCACACTGGGATCTTACCTGTGAACTTGAGCCCGTCCATAGTAGATGTTTGCCTTCTTCTTGACACTAGCGGCAGGATTCTACTCAAGGTGTTAACCTTTTTGATGAGCAACCTGGCTTTGATACCACTTGAAAGTCCACCTAGTGTCAACTACCTTCACCTATGGGGGGGGATAGGTGACGTGCAGCGTTTTTGCGGAATTAAAATTGTACCTGCACACGAAAACAAAACAGCACAGCAAAGAAAGTACACAAGCAATTTATAGTGGTTCCTCGATTTGGGTACATCCACTTTCCCCCTTCGACCTATCTCCCAACAAGGGACGACTCGGTCACTTCACCAACAGGATTGAAATCCAATCCTTGCACTATCGGAAGGAACCCTTCCACACGTAGGAGACAACACTCCCACAACACGGGTTGCACCCAACCCTTACAACTAGGAACCAACGTTCCTTTACAACAAAAATGAACTAGAATGTACAAGAAATACAAACTACTTTTGGAGACTAAGGTGTCCCTCTTCGTTCGATGACGTGATCTTGAAGTCAATAAAGAGTCCACAACCCTAGATCTCTCTTGGAGAGAATCTCCCCGGAACCGGCGGCAGCAAGAAGGGCGGCGGCTTGGTTCTCGGGATCGGCGGCGACAACGGTGTGCGGCTGCTGTACTTTGGAGATTCAAACTACGTAGCTAAGCTAGCAAGGTCTTCCAACGGTCACACTAGGATCGATCGTCTCGATCGATCGGACGGGGAAGGTTTTCCCGATCAACAAATCAAGAGACAAAGGATCTCTGGTTAGACGCGTGAGACGCTGTGCTTGGCAGAGCTTCTGTCGCCGGAAGATCTGGAAGAAACCACGATCAAACGGTCGGCGATCGACTAGCACGAGCGGCGACGGCGGCGGAGCAGGTATCACGATTTAGGTCTAGGTCGGCGGCTCGGCTTCGTCTTTTTCTGTGTGTCTTTACTGTTCAAAATACGCGTGTATTTATACGGTAGAATACTCCATTATGACCGTTATGGGTCCCACCTGAAGAAACCCTACGCCCGGTTCAAAACAGTGCCAGCGGCAGAGTCCGGTCCAGCGGTTTCCAGAAAATTGAGCAAGGCAAAATCGGCGAGAATCGAAGGTGATTCTCGCCGATTCGGCGAGAATCAAAGTTGATTCTCGTCGATGTAGACTTGTTTGCACGCTCTGAGGTAGTTGGAAAGAGACGGTGAGAATCAGCCAGTGATTCTCGACGATTCGGCGAGAATCACTTGGTGATTCTCCCCGAATCGGCGAGAATCACTCGGTGATTCTCCCCGAATCGGCGAGAATCACTCGGTGATTCTCCCCGAATCGGCGAGAATCACTCGGTGATTCTCCCCGAATCGGCGAGAATCACTTCGTCGATTAACACTTAGACGATTTTTCGTCTTTCCGCCCATAAGCTGCTCTTTGACCCATCCTTGCTCCTTGTCTGCTCTTGCATAATCACAGCCCTGTACTTGAAAGTAAGTACACTCCAATAAAGAGAGTACACGTAGGCCAACACACTGATCTTCTCAACGAGGGATTACATCGTGCAGACCCGTGTATATTGACATACTGCACCCTGACATTGGTGTGCACTTAGCGTGGAATAACTGCAAACACAACTTGAAATATTTTGTCAAATACATTGTCTATTTACCTTAGCTTGTTCAGGGGCTTCTTCAAATCAGGTACGTTGTGGATACAATACCCAATATATTTCAATAGATTCCGTGCATGGTTTGCCAAGGTTTCAACGTGGTAACGATTCGATTTGGATAATCGTAGACCGGTTCACTAAAGCGGCTCACTTCCTTCCGAACAAGAGGGACGATTCAGTGGAAGTCTTGGTGAAACTCTATGTTGAGTAGATCGTACGATTGCACGATGTTCCCCGTAGCATCGTAAGTGATCGTGACGGGCAATTCACATCGAATGATTGGAGGCTAATCCATCAATTGTTGGGAACAAAGTTAACGTTCAGTACGACCTTTCATCCCCAAACTGATGGTCAAACTGAGAGGACCAACAGAACGATGGAGGACATGCTCCAAATGTGCGCCTTGGATTTTGGTAAGAGGTGGGAAGATCATCTCTATATGGTCGAGTTTGCCTACAATAATAGTTACCAAGCGAGCTTAAGTATGGCACCGTTTGAAGCTTTGTATGGTCGAAAATGTCGTACACCTTTAGCTTGGGCGGAAGAAGACAAATCAAAACTCTATAAGCGTAAGGAAGTCGAAGAAGCTAATTTGACGATATGCTCGATTCGGGAGAGATTACTGATAGCTCAAGATAGACAAGCCAAATATTACAATGCCAAGCACCAAAATGTTGAGTTTGCGATTGGCGATTGGGTATATTTGAAAATCAAACCCTTCAAAGGTGTACCCAGGAATCAGCGCTTGAAAAACTTAAGTTCGAGGTATGTTGGTCCATTTGAAGTAGTGGAAAAAGTTGGCGAAGTTGATTATCGGCTAGCTCCGTCGGACGAATTGAGTGGATTGCATGGTGTGTTCCATATCTCAGTGCTTCGAAAAGCCGTAAAAGATCCAGCTCAAGTGATTATGAATGATCGTGTACCGATCGAATTTGGGCTAACGACGAACGTTATACCCATTCAGATCGAAGATAAAGACGATAAGCACTTGTGGAACAAGACAATCGAGATGGTCAAGATACGATGGGACAATTGTGACTGTGAGGAGCTAATATGGGAGAGGAAGCAGACCATGCATGCTGAGTTTCCCGAATTGTTTGTTTAAACTTGTATAACAGTTTGTGTTGTACAGAAAATGTTGTAACACATTTTGTTGAGAAGTGTCCTGAGTACTGGATGAAATTTCTAGACGAAATTTCTTGTAAGGAGGGAAGGATTGTAATGCCCCAAATCCCAAGGATGCATGGGCTGAGGAGAGTGGGTAACACGGCCTGGGACACGAGCGTGTCCCAAAGCCATGTCCTACTCTGTGTGAAGTACACGGCCGGGGACACGAGCGTGTCCATGGTCGTATCCTGCACTCGAGTGGTGGCAAGGCGGTCTCGAGTGAGCTCGGCGAAATGCGGTCGACGATCCTCGAGTGGGGTACACGGCCCGTGACACGGTCGTGTCCAGGGCCGTATCCTGCTATGCGCTCGACGAATTCTCGAGTGAGTTCGACGAAATGTACTCGACGATCCTCGAGTGGAGTACACGGCCTGTGACATGAGCGTGTTAAAGTCTGTGTCCTTCTCTGTGCTTGGGCAGATTAATGAACACGGGCTAGACACGGGCATGACCGAAGTCGTGTCTGGCACACGGCCTGTGACACGGGCGTGTCACATGGCCGTGTCCTGGTCTGGTTAAGTCGATTTCCTTGCCGCTTAAGGTACACAGCCTGTGACACGGGCGTGTCATAAGCCGTGTCTGGCCTAGGAAAATATTTTTCAGGGCCTTTCAGGGCTATTCGTGGCCGTCCATTCCTTTCAATTAGGATCCAATGGCCCTGAGTTCTCCCTGCGGTTAAAAGGCCATGAGTTGAGGATAACTCTCTCATTATCTAAGGCTTTTCTCTCTCTTTGGAAAGAGGTGGAGAGTGGGGAGAGCAAGGGAGGAGGAGGAGGAATCCGGCTACTGGTGGAGTTTTAGAGCCTCGAATCGCATGTCGAGGCCAGATTCGTGGAGGCAAGGCTGTTCTGGTGCTTTTCATCCGGCTAGTTTTCCATGGCTCCAAATCGATCGTCAAGGGTAACGATCTTTCTTCCTTGGACATGTGAAATCCTTAATTTGGCATATTCATGGGTTTCACCCACCAAAAGGTGGATTGTTGATGGAGTTCCCCTTGGGTTGATTTTGGATATCCCCAAGATGTCTTGCATGTAGATCCGGAAATGTGAAGTACGGAATAGGCATACTGTGTGAAGCCCATCTGGACAGGTTGGTCTGGATTGGTGATGTTTTATTTTGCACACCGGAGAAGACTCCGCGTATAAATGATTATGTTTGTGGATTCGGTGGGTTGTGTCTGTGAAGGATAGTAGTAGGAAGTACTTGAGTGAAAGTCCAGGAAAATACCCGCAAAGTGTTTGTGCTGTATGAGTGTTTCTGGTACTGCAGGTGGCTGCAGTGATTGTTGGATGTTTGATCCAGATAAGGTTAGGGCTAGGGATGGAAAGTGAGTTCTGTCACTAACGTCGGGCGAGAGTGAGTGTCGCTGGCGATGACTCATAGCTAACCTGTGATTGTGAAGTCAGTCCTTCGGGGACAGTGTGGCTATTTGTGAGCTGCGTGAGCTCTTGAAAAGGCTTCATGCCGAACGGATAAGGGGAGTCCGACCCGCATCAGTGAACTGACGATTTGAGACACGAAAAATGACTGAACTGTCTCTGTGTTATAGTTGTCCGCCATGAGTGCCTGGGCTATTGGCATTCGGCATAAACACATAATGAGAGTCTTAGACCTGCGCGCCACTCGGTAGCGATACCATGGGGGGGTACGGGCCAAATCCCGGATCGTTACACTCTCACTCTCCTAGGCTCGGGCAGCTTGAGGAAGAAGATGAAAGACAAAGGTGAAGAGAAATGATATTTAATTTAGGAGAGTGAAATTTTGCCTTAGGAAGGAAGAGAATTGAAAAATGCCCAGCTGGCTAGACCCCAATACCAAAATAAGAATTTAATGCCTTTTGTCATTCCCGAGGCTAAGTATGACTAATTGAACCAAAATTAGAGATAAAAATCCTCATTACTTTAGTCGGTTTTTTATTGAGGTTTAAGAAATCTGAAATTATAGGAATAATACCTCATTAATTAAGTCTTATTTTATCTTAGATTTAAGAAATCAAATTATTATTGAAACTCTTTGATTGCAAGGGTAGCTAAACACCTAGAGGGTGGGTGAATATGGTTTTTGGTCTTTTTAAAATTTTCTTTGACTTGTGTGTTTTAGGGTCTGATGAAATTAGATTAGTTTTTTTCTTTCAAGAAGATCACACATAGCACACACAATAATTTGCCAAGGCAAATCAAAGGGAAAATAGAAACAAATACAAGGCAAAACAAACCGTGCTGACTGAACAAGTAGCCGCCGGTTTTACTACTGCACTATGGATTCCACACAGACCGCCAGGTCGTCAGACCGCAACCAAGCCGCGCGGACTTCCTGCTATTCAAATACTGAGCTCTAGCCGCCACTCTGCAAGCTGCCTAACCGCGAGGTCGCCTAGCCGCCAGACCGCACAAGCTGCTGATGCCAAACTGAACAGGTCGCCTGAAGCAGACGACTTATTGAACCGAGAAACTAGTTGACAAAGAGAAGACCATCTGGTCGCTATTCGCGACTTGTTGTTTACCGCCTGTTGCTAACCGCAGATTCCACACTGTCCCGGACCGCAATCAGAATCAAGTCCCGGCTTTACAGTGCTATCCGCAAAACCTGTACAGCACAAACCGGTCAACTCCTTCAACCTGCGCGGATACAAAAAACCAGTCTGCAGCAACTATCCGTGAGTTCACTTACTATTCATTCGTGTAACAACCCAAATTTCTCAAACAGGAAATTTTTGGGTGACACGGCCTGGGACACGGGCGTGTCCCAGGGCGTGTCAAGCTGGGGTCGATGAGTTGGCCGCGAAGTCGACGAAAGTTGGAGTCGACGGTCGTCGAACAGCGGACACGGCCTGCGACACGGGCGTGTCGCAGGGCGTGTCGAGGCCGTGTCGACGATCGGCCTTGGTGTCGACGATTTTTCGCTCGACGATGTGTCGAGAGAAGGCACACGGCCCAGGACACGGGCGTGTCCCAAGCCGTGTCGTGTGCTCGACAACTTTTGCTCGACTATCGTCGAGTGTCGAGTTGTGGTCGTCGAGTATCGAGAAGTTGAACACGGCCTGTGACACGGGCGTGTCACAGGGCGTATCAATTCAGGTCGACGAACTCAGCGCGACGAAGTTTTGTGCTAGGGCGTGTCGACGTGCCGTGTATGGGCACACGGCCTGGGACACGGGCGTGTCACAGGCCGTGTGAGTCTCGGGCGATTTTGGGATTATTTTCGCCAGGTGAACACGGCCACCGACACGAACGTGTCTGGGTGACACGACCCATGACACGGGCGTGTCCCATGGGCGTGTCACTGGTCTGGATAGGTCGGTTGACCGCCGCTTGAGGCACACGGCCTGGGACACGGGCGTGTCACAGGCCGTGTCAGGTCAAAATCAGTGTTTTTGGCAAAATCGTGGCCGTCCATTCCTTCAGCCTGGATCCAAAGGCTGAAAGGCCTCCAGCTTTCCTTAAGGCCGTGAATGAGAAAGGATTTCTCATAGTGTACTTTGACCTTCATCTTTCTACAAGCTTAGAGAGAAAAAGAGAGAGGAAGAAAGAGGAGGAGGAAAGGGGGGCTGGTCACCGGTGGTGCTGTAGTTGTCCGACGAGAAATCTGAAGCCGGCGTTGCGGAGGAAACTCTCTTACGAGTCTTTCAAGCAAGCTTTGAGTTCATGACACCGAAGCGGTCGTCAAGGGTAACGACTTTTCTTCCTAGCCATGTGAAGGCTTCCTTTTGGCATATAGTTGTGATTCCCCCACCAAGAGGTGGCTGATTATGGGAGTCTTTTGGGTGATTCATGAAATCCCCTTTGTTGGCATATAGATCCAGAAATGGAGTACGGAATAGGCATGCTGTGTGAAGCCCATCTGGACAGGTTGGTCTGGATTGGTGATGTTGCATACGAACCGGAGAAGACTCCGTGATAAACGAGTACTTTAAGGAGTCAACGGGTTATGCCTGCGAAAAGGAGTAGCAGGAAGTACTGGAGTGGTAGCCCAGGAAAAATAGCCATGTTATGTTTTTGGGTCCAACCTGTGAATGAGGCACAGGAAGTACTGGTGTGACCAGGAAAGGCCCTTTGTGATGCTTGATGTCGTAGGGTGTCCACCTGTGAAGCGAGTAACAGGAAGTACTGGCATGGTAGCCAGGAAAGACCCCTGACATTTGTGATTTTGCGGTGTCCACCTGTGAAGAGAGTCACAGGAAGTACTGGGAGGCCCAGGAAAGACCCGCTGTTGTGCTAAAGAAATGGGTATCGAGAACTACCCAGGTTGTGTGCCAAGAACAGGATTGTTGAGACCGACCCGCGCCTTTGATATAGCCATGAGTACACTGTACTCTGAGAAGGCAAGGTGATTTGAGCAACGGGGGGTGGAGGATCCGACCTGCGCTATGTCCGTCCGACGTGTGACCAAAAGGTGCGGTCTATTGGAGCGCATAGCAAGAGTCTTCGGCCTGCGCGCCATGACACAATGGGGGGCTACGGGCCATCCCGGTATAGGAAGACTATAAAACTTCGGCTGCACGCCATGGAGTAAATGCTCAAGAGATTTACCGTTGGGTTGTGACCCTGATACGGTGCTGGGCAAGAGCTTTGCTAGAACACCAAGAAGGTGCCCTGAGTGCACGGACCGTTGGGCCGGGTGGCGAACGGTTGTGATGGCTTGTGTGCGTGAAAGCACATTTTGATGAGATATATTGCCATACTGTGATATGATATGCCTGCAGGGAAGAATACCGCTGCCCCGAGAAAAGGGTAGGGTCGTTATAATTTGGTCAGCTGAACGCTGACCGTTGCTTTTGTTTACCACCGTTTGGTGGATTGTCCCTGTACAGGTGCTGGAGAGCCAAGCGGGATGCGTAAAGGCTGATGTTCATGCTGTTGTTGCTGCTATAGCCCTCGAAGGCTATATGTGTTGCTTGTTCTATTTTCTCTTCTTGTGGTCGGCCTGCGCGCCAATCTATTTAGGCCACTGTTTGCAAGCCTTGTAAGGCCATAAGGCCAACTCTTTTTACTTGTTGTAAGACATTCCTATATCGTATAAATGTGGAGTTTTATATTTGGGCATTCATGAGGAGTTCAAGTTGTAGTCTAGGCTTCCGCTAGAATGCTTTGTGATAGGTACGATTGCGCTACTCTGGTATCATCCTGTACCTTCACCGCCTGTTTTGTGATATATACTGTGGGGCCCCGACCGGACCTTCTATAATATACCATATGAACGGATGGGGTTGTTACATTTTTGGTATCAGTTGTTTTGGTCTTTCCCTCTCGAAGTCGTGGTCGACTTCTTTTGTGGGGTGGCGAGCACGTCTTTGTGCAAACCAAAGTCTACGTATGAACTCCTGAATGTCCATGATAGGAATGCATATTGGTGTGTTTGAGGAACCTGCGTGTTCTTCTTTTGTGTTTTTTGCTTGGGTACGACCGCTAATGTGTGTGTCTTGTCCACCTTTAGGTGACACGAAGTGGAGCTGGGCCATCTGAGCCTCAGCGTTCTGATGAAAGTACGGCACCAGCCGAGGTGCCTACACCTCCACCGTCTGCGGAACATGTGCGTTTAGTTGCGGAGGCTTTATTTACCATGATCCAAGGCCAGCCACTTAGGCAGGAACAAGCGGTTGTAAGGCCAGAACAGGTAGCGGCAAGGCCTGAACCTGTAGTGGATGTGGCTCCTCGAGCGGCTGAGAAGCAGCTAACGCGGTTTATGAGTTTCCATCCGCCTACATTCTCGGGAGCGGGAACTCCGATGCAGGCTGAGGATTGGCTCTCGCGCGTCAAGCGAGTGATGACGGCGATTGGAACGGCGGAGCATCAGAAAGTTACCTTAGGTACCTTCTTGCTTGAAGGAGAAGCTCGATTGTGGTGGGATGAGATGGAGTTGCATCACTTGGCGGGTCGTCCTTTACCTCAAGTATCCATGGAAGAATTCTCCCGACTTTTCCTAGCGAAGCACCTTCCTGCGGCTCAACGGATAGCCATGGAAAATGAATTCCTAAGGTTAACACAAGGTGATGGCAGTGTTGACGCATACCTGCATGAATTTACTCGCTTGGGGCGGTATGCGGGTTCTATTTTTGCTGATGAGCAGAGGAAGACCAATCAGTTCTATGAAGGACTGAGGGACGAGTTGAGGTTCCTTGTGTCAAGTTCGGTGAACCAAGGTTTTCCAAGCGTTGGTGGACACTGCGAGCGCGTTGGAAAAGGATATGAAAATGGTGCAGGGGAAGAGAGCGTTGGCTGTGACGCAACCGGAGTGGAAGGCGCCCCGATCTGGGAAACCATTTTATAAAAAGAGATGGGGCAAGAAGTCCAAGCCAAGTGGACAAGCTCCTTCATCAGTTGCAACGGGAGCAACGTCAGGGGCTACCTCCAAGCCAGATACTCGTATCTGCTTCAATTGTGGCCGGATGGGGCATATTGCACGAGATTGTCGGATGCCGCCAAAGAGTGAAAAGAAGGCGGGAGCATCTTATGCGGAAAAAGGAAAGGCGGTGGCGGTGGTGGATTCCTCTGCCTCGCAGGCGCAACCCCGGGTCTACAATCTTGGCCTGCAGGAGGCCATCAAGCAGAGTGACGTGGTCACAGGTATGAGTTTAGTTTTGCCATATGTGATTGTTTGTATGCTTTGCTTAGTCCCCCTATGTTTGCGGTTTGTGTGTGTGACATGATTGTCGCAGGCTTTGTGATGATTCGGGACTCACTGGCGCGAGCACTGTTTGATACGGGTGCGTCGCATTCTTTTCTGTCTAGCGCATTTATAATGCGGCTTGGGATACCCAATCGTGCAAATACAGATAGCGTCAGAGTCGTGTTGTCGAATGGTTGTTGGATGCTTGTGGATCAAGCTTGGGATGTGGCGGTACAGTTAGGAAGTCGGGATTTCAGTTTAACTGCACTTGTTTTGCCAATATCGGAATTCGACGTGATTTTTGGGATGGATTGGCTTGCGGAGCAGCATGCCATGATTGATTGTTAGTCCAAAGAAATCACATTGGGCCAGAATACCGAACAGGAGACAAAGTTCGCGGGTATGCAAGGAGTCAGCGGGACATTGATGTCTGCACTCCAGGTAGTCAAAGCTGTTCGGAAGGGTGCGGAGTGTTACTTCGCACTGATTCAGGCTGTTGAGCCTAAGGCCAGTGTGTGCGAGGTTCCGATTGTGGCAGAACTTACAGATGTGTTTCCCACGGATCTCCCTGGGCTACCACCCCAGCGGGAGATTGACTTCACGATCGAGTTGGTGCCAGGTGCGAAACTTGTGGCCCGTTCGCCATATCGCGTCGTGCCGAAAGAGATGGCTGAATTGAAGGTTCAACTGCAAGAAATGCTAGAGTAAGGGTATATACGCCCAAGCATGTCACCTTGGAGCGCGCCTGTGCTTTTTATAAAGAAGAAAGATGGTGGGTTGCGGTTGTGTATCGATTACCGTGAACTGAATAAGCTGACCGAGAAGAATAAGTATCTGATACCCCGGATTGATGAGTTGTTCGATCAGCTGGTGGGCTCGACCGTCTATTCGAAGTTGGACCTGAAGTCTGGTTATTACCAGTTGAAAATTCGGGAAGGTGACATTCCCAAAACTGCATTTGGAACGCGTTACGGGCACTATGAGTTCACAGTCATGCCATTTGGAATGTGCAATGCGCCCTCGGTGTTTATGGATTTGATGCAACGTATTTTTCGTGAGTACCTGGATCTGTTTGTGATTGTGTTCATTGATGACATCCTGGTGTACTCGAAGTCGAAAGCTGAGTATGAGATGCACTTGCGGTTGGTGTTGAATACGTTGAGGCAAAATCAGCTCTATGCCAAGTTCTCGAAGTGCGAGTTTTGGCTATCGTCAGTGGCATTCCTAGGCCATCTGATAAGTGGAGAGGGCATTGCAGTGGATCCAGCGAAGATAAGGGCTATACAGGAGTGGCCGATATTGTCTTCCGTGGCCGAAGTCAGGAGTTTCCTTGGACTTGCAGGCTACTATAGAAGATTTGTGGAAAACTTCTCGCGGATCGCTTTGCCGCTAACCACACTGACGCGAAAAGATCAGAAGTTCGTTTGGACGCCAGAGTGCGCACGAGCTTTTGAAGAGCTGAAGATTTGGTTGACCACAGCGTCGGTGTTGTCTTCGCCACGTGGAACCGATGGATTTGTGATTTATAGTGATGCCTCAGGGAGCGGCTTAGGCTGCATTCTTCTGCAGAATGGAAAGGTTATTGCTTATAGTTCACGCCAGCTGAAGGTGCACGAGCGAAATTATCCCGTCCATGATTTGGAACTAGCGGCGGTGATTTTTGCACTCAAGTTGTGGCGACACTACCTTTTTGGAGTGAAGGTGGAGATCTATACAGATCACAAGAGCCTAAAGTACCTATTGGAGCAGAAAGACTTGAATATGCGACAACGAAGGTGGTTGGAGTTCCTTGGGGACTACACTTTTGAGATTCACTATACGCCCGGGAAGGGGAATGTTGTCGCAGATGCCTTGAGTCGGCGGGTTCCGGCTAGAGCAAATTGGGTACAAAGGCATGATGAACGTCTTATCCAGGAGCTGGAGGCGTTAGAGATTTATTGTGTTGACAAGAATTCCACTGCCACTGCATGTTTGAACTGGACTGAGCTGCAATGTGACCTTGCAGACCGAGTTCGACGGGCAACAGGAGTTGGATGAAGATCTCTTACGCTATGTGAAGGAAGGGCCAAAGGGCACATTCACCTGGAATGACGATCTTTTGCGAACGGAGGGCCGTTTGTGCGTCCCGAATGTGGGGAAATTGAGGGAAGAACTGATGTATGAAGCGCATTATACAAAGTATTTCATTCACCCCGGGAGCACGAAGATGTTCAACGATATGAAGAAGCTATTTTGGTGGCCAGGGCTCAAGAAAGATGTTGCCATTTATGTATCCAAATGCCAAACATGTGCAATGGTGAAGGCGAAATGTCAAAAGCCGGGCGGTTATTTGAAGTCACTGCCGATCCCAGAGTGGAAATTTGATGATATTTCCATGGATTTTGTGCACGGGTTGCCGAGATAGCAGCGAGGAAATGATTCCATTTGGGTGATTGTTGACCGGCTAACAAAAGTGGCACATTTTCTCCCGAACAGGCGGGAGGATTCAGTTGAAAGTTTGGCAAAGTTATATGTTGACCAGATTGTACGGCTTCACAGTGTTCCTCGGAGCATCGTAAGTGATCGAGATGGGCGCTTCACGTCAAATGATTGGAGGCTAGTTCACCGACTGTTGGGCACGAAGTTGACTTTCAGTACGGCCTTTCATCCCCAAACGGATGGCCAAACTGAACGTACCAACAGAACAATGGAGGGCATGCTCCGACTGTGCGCCCTTGACTTCGGAAAGAGATGGGAAGATCATCTCTATATGGTAGAGTTTGCATATAATAACAGCTACCAGGCGAGCATTGGGATGGCACCATATGAAGCTCTATATGGAAGGAAGTGTCGTACTCCCTTGGCTTGGGTAGAAGCGGGCGAAGCTCGGATTTTTAAACCAAATGAGGTTGATGAATCAAACGCAACCATATGGGTTATTCGAGAGAAATTGCTTATTGCTCAAGATCGACAAGCGAAGTACTACAACGCCAAGCACCGGAACGTGGAAATTGCGGTTGGCGATTGGGTCTACTTGAAGATCAAGCCATTCAAAGGTATCTCCCGGATTCGACGATTGGAAAAGTTGAGTCCAAGATATTTGGGTCCTTTTGAAGTGGTTGAGCGAGTTGGCGAAGCGGCTTATCGGCTAGCTCTGTCGGCAGACTTGGGTGGATTACATGATGTATTTCACATCTCGGTGCTTCGGAAGGCCGTAAAAGATCCAGCTCAAGTGATCGCGGATGATCGTGTGCCGGTGGAGTATGGGCTAACAATGAGAGTTCGACCCATTCAGATCGAAGATCGAGCCGAGAAACAATTGAGGAACAAGACGGTCGGCATGGTGAAAGTCCGATGGGATAATTGCGGCCGTGAAGAATTGATATGGGAGCGAGAGCAAACCATGTGAGAGGAATTCCCCGAGCTGTTTTTGTAATCTGTAGAGAAGATGTTGTAACATAAAATTGTGCATGTTGTAACATTTTTTCTTGCTGGTTACTGATTGCCTTCCTGTATCTGAATTTCGAGGACGAAATTTCTTGTAGGAGGGGAGGATTGTAACAGCCCAAATTTCTCAAACAGGAAATTTTTGGGTGACACGGCCTGGGACACGGGCGTGTCCCAGGGCATGTCAAGCTGGGGTCGACGAGTTGGCCGTGAAGTCGACGAAAGTTGGAGTCGACGGTCATCGAACAGCGGACACGGCCTGCGACACGGGCGTGTCGCAAGGCGTGTCGAGGCCGTGTCGACGATCGTCCTTGGTGTCGACGATTTTTCGCTCGACGATGTGTCGAGAGAAGGCACACGGCCCAGGACACGGGCGTGTCCCAAGCCGTGTCGTGTGCTCGACGACTTTTGCTCGACGATCGTCGAGTGTCGAGTTGTGGTCGTCGAGTATCGAGAAGTTGAACAACGGCCTGTGACACGGGCGTGTCACAGGGCGTGTCAATTCAGGTCGACGAACTCAGCGCGGCGAAGTTTTGTGCTAGGGCGTGTCGACGTGCCGTGTATGGGCACACGGCCTGGGACACGGGCGTGTCACAGGCCGTGTGAGTCTCGGGCGATTTTGGGATTATTTTCGCCAGGTGAACACGGCCACCGACACGGGCGTGTCTGGGTGACACGGCCCATGACACGGGCGTGTCCCATGGGCGTGTCACTGGTCTGGATAGGTCGGTTGACCGCCGCTTGAGGCACACGGCATGGGACACGAGCGTGTCACAGGCCGTGTCAGGTCAAAATCAGTGTTTTTGGCAAAATCGTGGTCGTCCATTCCTTCAGCCTGGATCCAAAGGCTGAAAGGCCTCCAGCTTTCCTTAAGGCCGTGAATGAGAAAGGATTTCTCATAGTGTACTTTGGCCTTCATCTTTCTGCAAGCATAGAGAGAGAAAGAGAGAGGAAGAAGGAGGAGGAGGAAAGGGGGGCTGGTCACCGGTGGTGCTGTAGTTGTCCGACGAGAAATCCGAAGCCGGCGTTGCAGTAGGAAACGCTCTTACGAGTCTTTCAAGCAAGCTTTGAGTTCATGGCACCGAAGCGGTCATCAAGGGTAACGACTTTTCTTCCTAGCCATGTGAAGGCTTCCTTTTGGCTTATAGTTGTGATTCCCCCACCAAAAGGTGGCTGATTATGGGAGTCTTTTGGGTGATTCATGAAATCCCCTTTGTTGGCATATAGATCCGGAAATGGAGTACGGAATAGGCATGCTGTGTGAAGCCCATCTGGATAGGTTGGTCTGGATTGGTGATGTTGCATACGAACCGGAGAAGACTCCGTGATAAACGAGTTGTTTAAGGAGTCAACGGGTTATGCCTACGAGAAGGAGTAGCAGGAAGTACTGAAGTGGTAGCCCAGGAGAAATAGCCATGTTATGTTTTTGGGTCCAACCTGTGAATGAGGCACAAGAAGTACTGGTGTGACCAGGAAAGGCCCTTTGTGATGCTTGATGTCGTAGGGTGTCCACCTGTGAAGCGAGTAACAGGAAGTACTAGCATGGTAGCCAGGAAAGACCCCTGACATTTGTGATTTTGCGGTGTCCACCTGTGAAGAGAGTCACAGGAAGTACTGGGAGGCCCAGGAAAGACCCGATGTTGTGCTAAAGAAATGGGTATCGAGAACTACCTAGGCTGTGTGCCAAGAACAGGATTGGTGAGACTGACCCGCGCCTTTGATATAGCCATGAGTACGCTGTACTCGGAGAAGGCAAGGTGATTTGAGCAACGGGGGGTGGAGGATCCGACCTGCGCTATGTTCGTTCGACGTGTGACCAAAAGGTGTGGTCTGTTGGAGCGCATAGCAAGAGTCTTCGGCCTGCGCGCCATGACACAATGGGGGGCTACGGGCCATCCCGGTATAGGAAGACTATAAAACTCCGGCTGCACGCCATGGAGTAAATGCTCAAGAGATTTACCGTTGGGTTGTGACCCCGATACGGTGCTGGGCAAGAGCTTTGCTAGAACACCAAGAAGGTGCCCTGAGTGCATGGACCGTTGGGCCGGGTGGCGAACGGTTGTGATGGCTTGTGTGCGTGAAAGCACATTTTGATGAGATATATTGCCATACTGTGATATGATATGCCTGCAGGGAAGAATACCACTGTCCCGAGAAAAGGGGTAGGGTCGTTATAATTTGGTCAGCTGAACGCAGACCGTTGCTTTTGTTTACCACCGTTGGGTGGATTGTCCCTGTACAGATGCTGGAGAGCCAAGCGGGACGCGTAAAGGCTGATGTTCATGCTGCTGTTGCTGCTATAGCCCTCGAAGGCTATATGTGTTGCTTGTTCTATTTTCTCTTCTTGTGGCCGGCCTGCGCGCCAATCTATTTAGGACACTGTTTGCAAGCCTTGTAAGGCCATAATGTCAACTCTTTTTACTTGTTGTAAGACATTCCTATATAGTATAAATGTGGAGTTTTATATTTGGGCATTCATGAGGAGTTTAAGTTGTAGTCTAGGCTTCCGCTAGAATGCTTTGTGATAGGTACGATTGCGCTACTCTGGTATCATCTTGTACCTTCACTGCCTGTTTTGTGATATATACTGTGGGGCCCAGGCCAGACCTTCTATAATATACCATATGAACGGATGAGATTGTTACATTTTTGGTATCAGTTGTTTTGGTCTTTCCCTCTCGAAGTTGCGGTCGACTTCTTTTGTGGAGTGGCGAGCACGTCTTTGTGCAAACCAAAGTCTACGCATGAACTCCTGAATGTCCATGATAGGAATGCATATTGGTGTGTTTGAGGAACCTGCGTGTTCTTCTTTTGTGTTGTTTGCTTGGGTACGACCACTAATGTGTGTGTCTTGTCCACCTTTAGGTGACACGAAGTGGAGCTGGGCCGTCTGAGCCTCAGCGTTCTGATGAAAGTATGGCACCAGCCGAGGTGCCTACACCTCCACCGTCTGCGGAACATGTGCGTTTAGTTGTGGAGGCTTTATTTACCATGATCCAAGGCCAACCACTTAGGCAGGAACAAGCCACTGTAAGGACAGAACAGGTAGCGGCAAGGCCTAAACCTGTAGTGGATGTGGCTCCTCGAGCGGCTGAGAAGCAGCTAACGCGGTTTATGAGTTTCCATCCGCCTATGTTCTCGGGAGCGGGAACTTTGACGCAGGCTGAGGATTGGCTCTCGCGCGTCAAGCGAGTGATGACGGCGATTGAAACGGTGGAGCATTAGAAAGTTACCTTAGGTACCTTCTTGCTTGAAGGAGAAGCTCGTTTGTGGTGGGATGAGATGGAGTTGCATCACTTGGCGGGTCGTCCTTTACCTCAAGTATCCATGGAAGAATTCTCCCAACTTTTCCTAGCGAAGCACCTTCCTGCGGCTCAACGGATTGCCATGGAAAATGAATTCCAAAGGTTAACACAAGGTGATGGCAGTGTTGACGCATACCTGCATGAATTTACTCGCTTGGGGCGGTATGCGGGTTCTATTTTTGCTGATGAGCAGAGGAAGACCAATCAGTTCTATGAAGGACTGAGGTATGAGTTGAGGTTCCTTGTGTCAAGTTCGATGAACTAAGGTTTCCAAGCGTTGGTGGACACTGCGAGCGCGTTGGAAAAGGATAAGAAAAGGGTGTAGGGTAAGAGAGCGTTGGTTGTGACGCAACCGGAGTGGAAGGCGCCCCGATCTGGGAAACCATTTTATAAAAAGAGATGGGGCAAGAAGTCCAAGCCAAGTGGACAAGATCCTTCATCAGTTGCAACGGGAGCAACGTCAGGGGCTACCTCCAAGCCAGATACTCGTATCTGCTTCAATTGTGGCCGGATGGGGCATATTGCGCGAGATTGTCGGATGCCGCGAAAGAGTGAAAAGAAGACGGGAGCATCTTATGCGGAAAAAGGAAAGGCGGTGGCGGTGGTGGATTCCTCTGCCTCGCAGGCGCAACCCTGGGTCTACAATCTTGGCCTGCAGGAGGCCATCAAGCAGAGTGACGTGGTCACAGGTATGAGTTTAGTTTTGCATATGTGATTGTTTGTATGCTTTGCTTAGTCCCCTATGTTTGCGGTTTGTGTGTGACATGATTGTCGCAGGCTTTGTGATGTTTCAGGACTCACTGGCGCGAGCACTGTTTGATACGGGTGCGTCGCATTCTTTTCTGTCTAGCGCATTTATAACGCGGCTTGGGATACCCAGTCGTGCAAAGACAGATAGCGTCAGAGTCGTGTTGCCGAATGGTTGTTGGATGCTTGCGGATCAAGCTTGCGATGTGGCGGTTCTGTTAGGAAGTCGAGATTTCAGTTTAACTGCGCTTGTTTTGCCAATATCGGAATTCGACGTGATTTTTAGGATGGATTGGCTTGCGGAGCAGCATGCCATGATTGATTGTCAGTCCAAAGAAATCACATTGGGCCAGAATACCGAACAGGAGACAAAGTTCGCGGGTATGCAAGGAGTCGGCGGGACATTGATGTCTGCACTCCAGGTAGTCAAAGTTGTTCGGAAGGGTGCGAAGTGTTATTTCGCACTGATTCAGGCTGTTGAGCCTAAGGCCAGTGTGTGCGAGGTTCCGATTGTGGCAGAACTTACAGATGTGTTTCCCACGGATCTCCTTGGGCTACCACCCCAGCGGGAGATTGACTTCACGATCGAGTTGGTGTCAGGTGCGAAACCTGTGGCCCGCTCGCCATATCGCATCGCGCCGAAAGAGATGGCTGAATTGAAGGTTCAACTGCAAGAAATGTTGGAGTAAGGGTATATACGCCCAAGCATGTCACCTTGGAGCGCGCCTGTGCTTTTTATAAAGAAGAAAGACGGTGGGTTGCGTTTGTGTATCGATTACCGTGAACTGAATAAGCTGACCGAGAAGAATAAGTATCTGATATCCCGGATTGATGAGTTGTTCGATCAGCTGGTGGGCTCGACCGTCTATTCGAAGTTGGACCTTGTTGGAACACCCTATTACTAATTTGGGTCAGGATCACTATGTTTCTAGGAAACCAATCTTTGACCTCCTATATAGCTCTAAAGGTCAATTAGAATTGAGTCTAAGGGTTAGAAGTCTAAGTTTGGAAGCTGCCCTCAAGACCAAGACTTTTTCAGTTTGAGACTAAGTCATATCGTCGAGCTCAGCACGACGATTCGTCGAACTCCGATCGACGATCGTCTAGCTCAACTTCGACAGATCGTCGAACTCCATTCGACGATCGCTGAGCTCAACTTCTTCAAATCGTCGAACTCCATTCGACGATCGGTGAGCTCAGTTCGACGATCTTGACTCAGCTTTGGATCTCTATCTCTGAGCTCAGTTCGACGATCTTTGAGCTCAGATCGACGATATTTTGTTGCAGTATAAGTCCATATCGCTGAGCTCAGTTCGACGATAGCAAAGCTCAGTTCGACGTTTTCAGATAACTTCAAGGATGTTTCTAGATTCAAATTCAGATCAGTTAAGGAGTTATTCTGCAATTAATTCAGAAGATTTTCTAGCCGTTTTCATTTATTTCTGGATCAAGTTTCAAGAGATTTTCAAGGAATATTTCTATGGACTTTCCTCCAGAAGACATTTTGCAATTAAGGATGCAATTAATGCAGACCAACGGCTATTCTTGACAGAGGATGTTTTTCTATTCAGTACCAGAGAATAAAAGAAAAGAATTTTGGAATCTCTCATACAGATACACACACAGACAAGAAGAACAAGCACACAAAATACTCTCTGTCTCAAAGAATTCTGAAGAACACACATCCAAGGAGATCAAACTTTCTGAAATCCTCAGATCTCTCTTGTCTCAAGTGTTCAAGGCCAACATATTTCAAGACTCCAGACACCTAACATTTCAGCTGTTGCTGAAATCATCTTTTGCTGGAGCTCAACTTCTGAAGGCCTATCACCCTACAGCAAAGCTTCTTTTCCTGAAGATCTCAAGGACTCAGGGGGAGCTTTGACACCATCAAATCCACATAGTCTTCTCAGCTGATCTGAGAAAGAGAAGACTTCCATCACTCTCTCACCCCCATCTCTGTAAAGGGTTTCTCAAACTCCCTTCAAAAGTTTGAACTTGGTTTTTGAGCATCTTGTCAAAAGCTCATTGGTGGCAAGACACCTGATCAAAAAATCTGCTTTGGTTTTTGAGCACCTTATCAAAAGCTCATTGGTGCCCAGGACACCTGATCAACTCATCCTGCAGTGGATTCCTACCTAGGGTGGTAGAAGAGTGGATGTACCCAAGTTTTGGGGAACCACTATATTTCCTTGTGTCTTCTGACTTGCTTGTCTTTATTTTTGTTTCTGGCTGTGATTGTTCTATGATTAGCTTATGTTTAGTTTAGTTCTGTGATTAAATTTATTAACTGCTTCCCTATTCTCTCACATTACAACAGTTGTTGTAAAAACTTTTCAAGCACCATATACTCTATTCACCCCCCCCCCCCTCTAGAGTATATCGGATCTACCTGCACTTTCAATTGGTATCAGAGCCAGGTTGGTTAAACATACCACACCTTGGTGGTTGCACATGCTAACACCTGAACCCAAAGATCCCTAGTTAGATCTGTTTTCTTGTGAGTTTATTATAAGATTTTGTTTTCACAAATCATGGCCCAAAACAAAGATTATGCTAGCACCAGACCTCCAGTGTGCAATCTATCCAAGTTTGCACTTTGGAAAGCAAGGATCAGAATATACATGAATTCTATTGACGAGGATATTTTTAACTCTGTTTTGATAGTGTGTCCAAGACCTCCAGAGAACTCAAGTACAAATGTTGTTCTGCCTCCATCAGGAACAGATGCTGACATCAAGAAATGGAAGGTAGCTGATGTCAAGGCTATGAACATCTTAGCCCAGACAATGTCTGATGACATATTTCAAAAGGTGGCTGAATGCAATTCAGCAAAGGAAATTTGGGACAAACTCTCTGAAATAGTCTCAGGCTCAGCTAATGAGAGAAAGGATAGGAGATCCCACCTCATATCTCAATATGAGATTTTCAAGAAGGGAGAAACTGAGTCAGTGGGAGATATGTACAACAGGCTCAGTCTAATAGTCAGTGAACTCAGGACATTGGATAAAGAGATCTCACTAACTGAACTAAATGACAAAATTCTAATGTGCTTCCCTAGCACTTGGGATTCAAGAATCTAGCCAATTAAGGATGCCAGAAGTTTGAATGAGATCACCACTGAAGCTCTACTGGGTAAGCTCAAATCTTATGAGCTACTCATCAATAATAGAGAAGAAGAACAGAAGGCTGCCTCACCAGCCACAAGAAAAGAGAAAACAATAGCCTTCAAGGCAACTGAAGATCTGCCTGAACACAAAGTCACAGGCAATGATGAACTGCTCAGTCTGTTGGCCAAAAGATTTTACAAGATGGCCAGAAAGGACTTTAGAAGGAGATCATACAAGGAGCATGATAAGCCAAGGTATGACAAGTCAATTAATAATAAAGAAATTGTTTGCTTTGGTTGCAGGAAACCAGGGCACATAGTTCCTGACTGTCCAGAAAACAAAAACAAGGACAGAAGGGACAAGAAAGAAAGAAGAAAGGAGAAAGACTCCAAGAGGAATGGCAATGGAAAACCCTCATCAAGCAAAAACAAACACACAAGAAAGGGGTTTGTTGCTGAATCCTGGAGTGAGACTGAAGAGGAGTCAGAAGCCTCATCCAGCTCTAGTGATGATGAAGATGATGCAGAAGAAAAAGAATTCTGCATGATGGCAATCAATGCCTCACAACATAACTCATATGAAGAAGAGTCAGAGTCAGACTCAGAGACTCAGCTTGAAGAAGATCAGGTAATTAATTCATTTGATTTTAATTCAGAGGACTTTAAATCTGAATTTAAAGCATTGTGTTTAGACCTGCTAAAATCTGAGAAAGAAGTTATCTCTCTCAGAAATCATTTATCTGAACATAATACTTTAAAGTCAGAAAAACTCAAACTCTCTCGGGAGTTGGAGTGATGTAGGGAGCAGATAGCTTCACTGAAAAGTGAGCTATCTGAGGCCAAGAAGCTTGAAGAATCCCTTAATGGGAGAAACATCAAGCTGATGGACATCACAAGCATAGTGAACTCCAGATTTAATAGTACACTGGGCTTGGGTGCTTCATCCAGCCAACCCATAGTTCTAACAACTCCAATCAAATTCATTTCTGATAAAGGAAAGAGAGTTGTAGAGGTAGCTAGGAAAAATTCTGATCTGCCCAAGAAAACCAAGTCCCAGCAGAAATCGTCGAACGGAGATCGACGATCGCCGAACGCAGATCGACGATCTCAGGCAAAATTGTCGAACTCAGGTCGACGATCTCAAGTTCCTGAACTCAGCCATAGTCGACCGTCGAACGGAGCTCGACGATCTGACCCAAGATCGTCGAACGCATCTCCACGATCGTTGAACAGAGGTCAGAGCTCTGGAAAATCTTTCAAGGGCAAATCAAAATTCAATCCTAAGGTCCTTCATCCCACATCTTTAACCCTTATACTGAATGGATTATACCTCCAAGGAGATATCATCCTGAAGGATATAAGAGTCAACCTGGGATGTCTTTTATATCAGAGTTTAAAGGTTATCAACCTAGGCCCAAGGTAAACTGGGTCAAAAACAAATGAATTATTTTATGTGCAGGTGAAGACTTATCCAACATCTAACCAACAATGGTACTTGGGTAGTGGGTGCTCTAAGTATATGATAGGGAACAAGGATAACCTCACTTCCTTTAGAGTCAAGCTTGGACCCAAAGTTATCTTTGGTGACTCAAACTTTGGACAGACTAAAGGATATGGTGCAGTCCAGATTGGATCAGTAACATTCAAGAAGGTAGCTTATGTGGAAGGACTGAAGCACAACTTAATAAGCATCAGTTAGTTGTGTGATGAAGGCTACCAGGTGACCTTCAGCAAAGCTTTATGCAAAATCAAGTCAGAGGACAACACAACTGTGTTGACAGGTAAAAGGAAAGGTAACATCTATCTAGTAGATTTTCTTTCAACAGATGTAGATATTTGTCTGTTTAATTCTGTTTGTAAACCAAATATTTATGGCATAAGAGACTAGGACACCTAAACCTTAGAACTATTGTTAGGCTATCCAAGGACAACCTTGTTAGAGGACTACCTTCTGGCCCCTACAAGAAGGAAGGACTCTGCAGGGCTTGTCAATTAGGCAAGCAAACTAAAAACAGCTTTAAGTCACTTAATAAGAGTGATTCACCTAGGATATTGTATCTGTTACACATGGATCGTTTTGGACCCATCAGAGTACAAAGCCTAGGAGGGAAATCTTACACTTTAGTAGTTGTAGATGACTTCTCTAGATTCACTTGGGTGTTCTTTCTAAGGAAGAAGTCTGATAACTTTAAGTATCTGACAGAGTTTCTCAAATGTATACAGATTGAGTTCAATACTCACATTGCCATGATCAGAAGTGATCATGGGACAGAGTTTGATTCTCTTCTTATGCAAGAGTTCTGTCAGAGTGAAGGGATCAGGCATACTTTCTCAGCTCCTAGAACTCCTCAACAAAATGAGATAGCTGAAAGGAAAAATAGAACCCTTATTGAATCTGCCACTACATTGTTGTCAGATGCTCACCTTCCTCTATCCTTTTGGGCAGAGGCAGTGAACACCTCCAACTACGTGCTGAATAGAAGTTTGATACATAAACTAAAGGGAAAGACTCCCTATGAATTACTCAAAGGGAAGAAACCTAAAGTTGATTATTTTAGAGTCTTTGGTTGTATTTGCTACATACATAATAATGACAAGAAATACTTAGCAAAATTTCAAGCTAAAGCTAATGAAGGAGTGTTTCTGGGATACTCTATGATCAGCAAGGCTTATAGGGTTTATAATAAATCATCTTTAAAAATTGAGGAATCTGTTCATATATCATTTGATGAATCTAACATGTCTTTCAAGGAGAAGATCTCTTCTACCATAGAACCTTTGCAGGAACATTCTCTTGTTGAAGACTTGAACAAGTTACAGGTTACCCAGAGGGATGAAAGCAGTGAAGATGAAGAAAGTGCTCAACATATTGAAGAACAACTTGAAGAGCCAGTTGTTGTACCACAAGAGGAAACAACAACATAGGTTGGTGAACAATCAACACCCCCTGTTGATTTAGTAACATCAAGAGATCATCCAATTTCCCAAATAATTGGAGACATCTCAGCTGGTGTGCAAACCAGAAATTAGGTCAACCAAAACCTATTGCACACCTGCTTCCTATCTCAAATTGAACCTCAGTCCATTCAAGATGCAGAGCAAGATCCACACTGGATCATTGCAATACAAGAGGAGTTGCATCAATTTGAAAGGAACAAAGTGTGGGAACTAGTGCCAAGGCCTAAGGATCACTCCATTATTGGAACAAAGTGAGTGTTCAGAAACAAACTGGATGATCAAGGAGTAATTGTAAGGAACAAGGCAAGGCTAGTTGCTCAAGGATATTCTCAAGAAGAAGGAATAGACTATGACCAGACTTTTGCACCTGTTGCAAGATTGGAAGCCATCAGAATATTTTTAGCTTATGCAGCACATAAAGGCTTCAAGGTATATCAGATGGATGTCAAAAGTGTATTTCTAAATGGAGACATCAAAGAGGAAGTATATGTCAGACAACCTCCAGGTTTTATCTCTCCAACTTACCCTGATTATGTTTTTAAGTTGAACAAAGCATTATATGGTCTCAAGCAAGCTCCTAGAGCATGGTATGATACCCTAGCATGCTTTCTTTTGGAAAATGGATTTATAAGGGGTAGAGTAGACCAAACTCTTTTCATTAGAACCCATAAGTCCCATACCCTACTAGTGCAGATTTATGTAGATGATATTATTTTTGGTTCTACTGACTCAAAATTGTGCAGAAGGTTCTCCAACCTAATGCATTCTAAATTTGAAATGAGTAGTATGGGTGAGCTATCCTTCTTCCTAGGATTGCAAGTCAAGCAACATGCTGAAGGCATCTTTATTTCTCAAACCAAATATGCAAATGAATTAGTTAAGAAATTTGGCATGTCTGAAGTATCTTGTATGAAAACACCCATGCCTACTAATGTTGTACTGGATGCTGATGAACATGGGAAACCTGTTGATCAGACAACATATAGAGCAATAATTGGCTCTTTACTGTACCTTACAGCTAGTAGACTAGATATAATATTTGCTACATGTATATGTGCTAGGTTCCAAGTAAGCCCTAGAGAGTCACACCTAACATTAGTAAAGAGGATTCTCAGGTATGTTAAAAGTTGTCCAAATCTAGGTCTCTGGTATCCAAAAGATTCAGCATTTGATTTAACTGGATTTTCTGATGCTGATTATGCTGGATGCAGAATTGACAAGAAAAGCACCAGTGGAACTTGTCAGTTCCTTGGTGACAGACTTGTCTCCTGGTTTTGTAAGAAACAAACTTCTATGTCAACTTCAACTGCTGAAGCTGAATATATGGCTGCAGGCAGCTGTTGTTCACAAATCTTGTGGATTCAAAACCAACTCCTAGACTATGGCTACAACTTAGAGAAGTCTAAAATCTTTTGTGATAATACCAGTGCTATTTCTATAGCTCAAAATCCAATCCTCCATAGTAGGACAAAACACATAGAGATTAGGCATCATTTCTTAAGGGATAATGTTGAAAAGAATAAAATTGAACTACAATATATCCCAACTGATTTACAAAGGGGAGATATTTTCACCAAGCCCTTGGATGAAAAGAAACACACCTTCTTCCTAAATCAGTTAGGAATGTTAGATGGAGGAAGTCTTAAATAATATCCAAGATTTTGAAAGCTTAAAAATTGACCAAGACTAGGCAAACATCTTGATTTTTTCTTAGTGTCTAGAGTTTTTCTGATCTCTGAACTGCGCTCGACGATTTTCCCCCAGATCGTCGAACGGAGCTCGATGATTTCCGAAATCGTCGACCTGAGTTCAGCGTTTCTCAAATAGTATGAACTATCTCTTCCGGTCAACGATCGTCGAACGGCGCTCGACGATTTTGTTCTCTGAACGATCGTCGAACAGAGCGCGATGCTCTCCAATATCATCGAACAGAGATCGACGATGTTGAAGACTCTTCAGATTCCTTTAGAAGCCTCGATCGTCGAACTGAGTTCAACGATCTTTCCATTTCTGCGTCGAACCATAATATAAAATTCATTTTTCGCCGTCGTTCTCCTTTGCGCTTTTGATTTCTCTGCAAAAACTTTCTTTCCCTCCAAACATTTCTGCACTTGGTCGTTTTGTTTGTTGAATCTTTGCAGGTAACTATGGCTGTGTCTGTTGCTGTTCTCGCCGCCATGAAATTTGATGCTGACTTCGACATCGACATGGACTCCTTCAGCACAACAGACAAGGTTTTTCAGGATATCTTAGAGTTATTCAAAGAGCAGAAATTGACTGCAATCATGACTACAAGGATTAAGCTTACTTCTGATGAGATTAAGGAATGGGTCTACACTGCCCACAATCAAGACAATAACACCATTGTTGGATCCATCTCTGTCACTCAGGTACCTTTGACCCCAGCAATTCTAACAGAGGTTTTTGAGTTGAGAACTGGTGGAGATTCTACTGATTTGTCTGGAGAAGAATATGCTGACTTGCTTGCCAGAATGGGTCACTCAGAGGCTAACCCTAGCAAGCTATTGAAGAAGAATCTTTCTGTGGAATACAGATTCCCGGCTGATGTAGTTGGGAAAGTCCTACTGGCTAAGCACTCTGCTCATGATACAATTTCCAGGTATCAGCTCTGCCTAATGGGAGCCCTAGTAGACAGGAAGAACCTGAATTGGGGAGAGGTCTTCTTTGACCTCATTAAGAAGAAAATCAACAAAAGTTTTGTAAACTTTGGAAGAATTCTAGGGGTGTTTCTGCAGAATAGGTGCCCTACATTGCTGGTCTCCTCTGGAATCCACATTAATTCATCCAAGAGACTGTCTTGTGCCCTTTTTGGTAAATGGGACAGACAGATCATTAAGCCCAGCAGGCCCTCCTCCAGTACTCCTTCAGGCACCAGGACTCTCAGAGTCACTTCCCCACAGGTCTCTGCCCCTGCAGATGACCTGCCTGCTGATGGTTCTCATCCTCCTCCTCCAATTCCATCTCTTCTCATTCCATCTACCATTCAAAGTCCATCCACCATCATCATCTCCAGCCCCTCTCCAACATCTACACCTTCTCCAATCCCTACTCTTCCAACCACAGAAGATCAATTCCATCCCTTATTCTCCTACCCTCAACCAGATATCACTTCATCACCCTCCATTCCCTCCTTCACCCTCATTGATGATTCCTTTATGGATGACTCACCATCCTCTCCTCCTGAGCTACCCTCATCCTCAACATCTTATCAAGATCTTCTGCAAGAGATCATTGACCAACCCACCTTCACACCCTCCATCTCCATCCCACTATCCTCCATATCCACCTTACCCACACCTCAACCATCTATTCCCCCATTCACCAGCTCTCCACTACCATCACCAACAGCTACTCCTCCATCCTCTACCTCTGCTCCAGTCACTACTGAGTAAGTAGATATTCCAGCCCTTGCTGACAGGATTTATGAACTGCTAGCCCCCAGGCTATCTATTCTCTTGGAGACCTCCTTGGCTCCATTACTCCTGTCAGTGGCAGCCCTCTCTGCCAGGCTTTCCTCTCTATTCCCTCAGGCAGCCCCTTCAGCAGTGTGCCTTGCTCCAGCCATGTCTGAATCTAGGCAGGGGGAGATGCCCTATGAAGTGAGTCTGCCTGCTACTGCTCTTGCTGTTTCAGTGAGCCTGTCTGCTGCTGCTACTATTGCTGTTTCTTCAGCTCCTGTTGCTGTTACTGTTGCTCCTGCTGCTGTGTCTCAAGATCCAGTCCCTCCTGCTGCAGTCTTTGCAATAGACCTCAGGTCTTTGCTCTCAGAATTTGATCCTATATATTTCAGATGTCTGCCAGAGAAAGCTTGTCTTCCAGAGACAGTTGCTATCCAGCCCCCAGAGGATCTGTCCAAGGCCCTTGTTCCTTTCTCTTGCTGTGAACCCAGCATCATCACTTCATTTGTCCACTCAGTATATGCTGCTGCTACTTCTGCTGAAAGCAGTGCTGTTGTTTCTGATGTTGCTGCCCCTCTTGCTGCTGAAAGTTTTGATACTGCTACTGATACTTCTATTACTGCTGATGAGCCAATTTCTAAGGAGATCCTTATGACAGAGGCACATGAGTTTGAGCCTTCTGAATTTTCTGCTGATATTTCTACTGCTGATATTGCTGTTAGTGAAACTGTTGCTGCTGTTGTTACTTCTCCAGAACCTGTAGTATCTACTGTTATTGTTACTGTTTCAACTTCAACTTCCACACCTTCACTATCTGCTGCAACAACTTCTGTATCTGCTATTGTCACTACTGCTACTGCCTCAACTCCTGCTACCAGTTCTGTACCTGCTTCAATCCAGCTCAAGTAAGATTTGATGAAGAAGATTGATGCCCTGTATGATGATCAGAGTTCTGAAAGTGATGAGTTCAGAACAAACTCTGATGATTCTTCTGCTACCATTGCCAGGAAGAGAAAGGCAAGGAGCAAAGCCATGAAGAGAGTACCTCCTGCCAAGGTCAAGGATAACAATGATATACTATACTATATTCTTCATGATTGCCCCATCACTGAGCACTGGATGCAGTACTCTAAGAATCAACTCAAAGCAATGAAAAAGAAAAGGAAATATGAAAAGGGCTCTTCTCAATTCCAACATTCTCATCCTCCTCCACCACCTCCTCCTGATGCAGGTGTAGGTGGAAGTTCTGCTGCTCAACCCCCTGCTAGAAGTCAAACCCCCTATCAGCCTCATGCTAGATCCTATCATAGGGGAAGCCAGTCCAGGGGTTCTCAATCCAGGAGAGGAGGATACAGAGGCAATCAAAGAGAAGTCCAGGTTTACTCTAAAGGATACTCAAGGCAACATCCATACTCCATGGAAGGAAAAATTTCATCTGACACCACCTCTGGTCCTTTTCCCTATAAGTTGAAGGAAACTGTTTCAGCCAGGCCTCCTCAGGACAATCCTTCTAATAGATATGAGCCGCCAGTACCTTTTGAAGACCCTGAGAACAATCTAGCTTCTTGGACTGCAAGGATGAAAGAACTTGCTGCACTGGATCAGATCAAGAAAGCTAAAGAGCAAGGAAGAGATTTCTCTAACATCTCTACAATGTCTGAACAGAGAAAGAAAGAGTTGGAAAAATATGGGTCAAGCAAATTTTTTGATTCTGACAGGTACATGGAACTGCATCCTGAAGCTGTAGTTTCCAGGCCCAAACAGCAAACCACTTTAGGTGCAGCAGATGATACTAGATCAAAGAAGGAAGCCCTCAACCCCAACAGAGAAATCAAACTCATTAAAGGCAAGGAAAAGAAATGATTATATAAGGTGACAATCATCTTAACTTCTGGTTATTATCTGGGATGATATATATATATATATATCTGTGCTTCTGCATGTCTAGCTTTTTGTTTTTCTGTATTGCTGCTTGTATGTTATTTAATTTTTCCAAACTTTGTAAATAGTAATCCTAACCCAAATAGGGGGAGATTGTTGGAACACCCTATTACTAATTTGGGTCAGGATCACTATGTTTCTAGGAAACCAATCTTTGACCTCCTGTATAGCTCTAAAGGTCAATTAGAATTGAGTCTAAGGGTTAGAAGTCTAAGTTTGGAAGCTGCCCTCAAGACCAAGACTTTTTCAGTTTGAGACTAAGTCATATCATCGAGCTCAGCACGACGATTCGTCGAACTCCGATCGACGATCGTCTAGCTCAACTTCGACAGATCGTCGAACTCCATTCGACGATCGCTGAGCTCAACTTCTTCAAATCGTCGAACTCCATTCGATGATCGGTGAGCTCAGTTTGACGATCTTGACTCAGCTTTGGATCTCTATCTCTGAGCTCAGTTCGACGATCTTTGAGCTCAGATCGACGATATTTTGTTGCAGTATAAGTCCATATCGCTGAGCTCAGTTCGACGATATCAGAGCTCAGTTCGACGTTTTCAGATAACTAGTTTCAAGGATGTTTCTAGATTCAAATTCAAATCAGTTAAGGAGTTATTCTGCAATTAATTCAGAAGATTTTCTAGCCGTTTTCATTTATTTCTGGACCAAGTTTCAAGGGATTTTCAAGGAATATTTCTATGGACTTTCCTCTAGAAGACATTTTGCAACTAAGGATGCAATTAATGGAGACCAACGACTATTCTTGACAGAGGATGTTTTTCTATTCAGTACCAGAGAATAAAAGAAAAGAATTTTGGAATCTCTCATACAGATACACACACAGACAAGAAGAATAAGCACACAAAATACTCTCTGTCTCAAAGAATTCTGAAGAACACACATCCAAGGAGATCAAACTTTCTGAAATCCTCAGATCTCTCTTGTCTCAAGTATTCAAGGCCAACATATTTCAAGACTCCAGACACCTAACATTTCAGCTGTTGCTGAAATCATCTTTTGCTGGAGCTCAACTTCTGAAGGCCTATCACCCTACAGCAAAGCTTCTTTTCCTGAAGATCTCAAGGACTCAGGGGGAGCTTTGACACCATCAAATCCACATAATCTTCTCAACTGATCTGAGAAAGAGAAGACTTCCATCACTCTCTCACCCCCATCTCTGTAAAGGGTTTCTCAAACTCCCTTCAAAAGTTTGAACTTGGTTTTGGAGCACCTTGTCAAAAGCTCATTGGTGGCAAGACACATGATCAAAAAATTTGCTTTGGTTTTTGAGCACCTTATCAAAAGCTCATTGGTGCCCAGGACACCTGATCAACTCATCCTGCAGTGGATTCCTACCTAGGGTGGTAGAAGAGTGGATGTACCCAAGTTTTGGGGAACCACTATATTTCATTGTGTCTTCTGGCTTGCTTGTCTTTATTTTTATTTCTGGCTGTGATTGTTCTGTGATTAGCTTATGTTTAGTTTAGTTCTATGATTAAATTTATTAACTGCTTCTCTGTTCACTCACATTACAACAGTTGTTGTAAAAAGTTTTCAAGCATCATATACTATATTCATCCCCCCTCTAGAGTATATCAGATATAGCTGCACTTTCAGACCTGAAGTCTGGTTATTACCAGTTGAAAATTCGGGAAGGTGACATTCCCAAAACCGTATTTGAAACGCGTTATGGGCACTATGAGTTCACAGTCATGCCATTTGGACTGTGCAATGCGCCCTCAGTGTTTATGGATTTAATGCACCGTATTTTTCGCGAGTACCTGGATCTGTTTGTGATTGTGTTCATTGATGACATCCTGGTGTACTCGAAGTCGAAAGCTGAGCATGAGATGCACTTGCGGTTGGTGTTGAATACGTTGAGGAAAAATTAGCTCTATGCCAAGTTCTCGAAGTGCGAGTTTTGACTATCGTCAGTGGTATTCCTAGGCCATCTGGTAAGTGGAGCGGGCATTGCAGTGGATCCAGCGAAGATAAGGGCTATACAGGAGTGGTCGATATTGTCTTCCGTGGCCGAAGTCAGGAGTTTCCTTGGACTTGCGGGCTACTATAGAAGATTTGTGGAAAACTTCTCGCAGATCGCTTTGCCGCTAACCACACTGACGCGAAAAGATCAGCAGTTCGTTTGGACGCCAGAGTGCGCACGAGCTTTTGAAGAGCTGAAGATTTGGTTGACCACGGCGCCGGTGTTGTCTTCGCCACGTGGAACCGATGGATTTGTGATTTATAGTGATGCCTCAGGGAGCGGCTTAGGTTGCGTTCTTCTGTAGAATGGAAAGGTTATTGCTTATGGCTCACGCCAGCTGAAGGTGCACGAGCGAAATTATCCCGTCCGTGATTTGGAACTAGCGGCGGTGATTTTTTCACTCAAGTTGTGGCGACACTACCTTTATGGAGTGAAGGTGGAGATCTATACAGATCACAAGAGCCTAAAGTACCTATTGGAGCAGAAAGACTTGAATATGCGACAACGAAGGTGGTTGGAGTTCCTTGGGGATTACACTTTCGAGATTCACTATACTCCCGGGAAGGGGAATGTTGTCGTAGATGCTTTGAGTCGGCGGGTTCCGGCTAGAGCAAATTGGGTACAAAGGCATGATGAACGTCTTATCTAGGAGCTGGAGGCGTTAGAGATTTATTGTGTTGACCAAGCTGGCGAGTTGATGATCCTCTTCGACCTTCAAAGACCCTGATCACGGCTAACCACCTCTGCTTCTCCTTCTGAACCGGCTCTGTTCCCGGGCAAAACCGGAACAATGCACTCCATGCTTCCTGAACAAGAAGCCACCGCAATGGGACCAGAAGTACATGGAACAACGCTCCCCTGCTACCAGAACTAGAAGCCTCTGATCTTGAACAAGAACTTCATAGAAAATCGCTCCCCTTGTTACCTGAACAAGAAGCACCTGGAGCAATGCTCCCCCTGCTTCCTGAATAAGAAACAACCGTCTTCGATCCAGAAGCACCTGGAGCATCGCTCCCCCTGCTTCCTAACCCAGACGCCTCTGCCCTGGAGCTCCTGGTGACACAGGCAGCTCCATCTGAACCTTATCAGCAGCCTCCTTCAACCCACCATCTGACCTGCTCTCCTCTAGCTCCACACATGAGCTACCCCAATATGACGTCAGCTCATCGAAGACAACGTCTCTCAACACGATGAACCTCTTCATCGCGGGATCCGTACACCTCCATTTCCTCTTTCGCTCATCATACCCAACAAAGACTAGCTTCATCTTGAGATCATCCAGAGTGTGTACGTAGCAGGTAGAACCAAATACCCTTAGGTGCTTCACGTTGGACTTCACCCCAAACATCAGCTCAACCGGAGTCTTTGCATTGATCGAACTAAGAGCCATCCTATTGATGACATGTGCTGCACAAGCCATCCCTTCTGCCCAAAAGGCCTTATGAATGCATTTGCACTAAAGCGAACACTTACAGGTCTCCTTCAACAGACAGATCATCTGATCTGCAAAACCACCTTGCTGTGAAGTATGTCCACAAGAGAGCTCCCTTCGGATCTCATGCTTCCTGCAAAAGTTCGAGAACACGGTTGAGCCGAACTCACCTCCATTGCCCGTCCTCAACTTCTTGATCAGCAGACCAAGTTGACCCTCCACAAGCTTCTTGAACTCCACAAACAAGCAGAACATGTTCGACTTCTCCTTCATGAAGTATACCCAAGTATACCTGATGACTATTTTTAGTCATCGTTTTTTTGGGCTAGTTTAGTTTAAATTTTCTTAGGTTAAAGTATTATTTTTATATTTTATGTATACTATGTTTTAATATTTTTTTATAATATGTTTTAATATTATGTTTGTTATGTTGTATTGTATTTGTTATGTTTTTATTATTTTTGTTTTTATGTTTTGTTATTTTATGTTTGCTATGATATTTTTATGTTTGAGCATAACTAATGCATGTTTTATTTTTGTAGGTGCAACCTCCCACATGATTCATGGTCGGCCATCCTTGATGCAGCCCTCCTTCAAGTGAACCCGAGCCCTTTACTCCAAGTGCAGCCGGCTAGCCCACATGAAGCAGCCCACTCCATGGTGCAACCCGAGAACATGCATCCAGCCACCTTTGCATGGCCCTCCATTCAATGCATGCACCTCCTCTATTCAATACATGGTCGGCCACTCCTCCCCTCTCTCTTCTTTATTTCTCATACACCCCTCTTTCCCCCTCTCTCATTCTCATTTAAACCCATCCATACCCCCTCTTATATTTATTTTGTTCCTTTTTATTTTTCAAAATGAAAATGCATGCATTTAGCCTCTTCTCTCTCCCCTCATTCATGCACTTCTCCATTCATGCATGGACGCCCCCCCTTTCCCCCTTCATATCCACTTCCCTCTAAAACCTTCCCCCTCATATATAAAAGGAGCCCTTGCTCAAGCTTTAGAGAGTTGGATTTTGGGGAGAGCAAGTGAGAGTGATAGTTCAAGAGAGAATTCATTTTTCTTACTTATTGTTGTTAAGTTTTTTAGTGTAACACTTTTCTTGTTAGTGTAATCCTTTTCATTGTGCTTTTTTCTTTTATTAGTGTTAAGTTCATTTTATTGTCTCTCCTATTATTAGTTTGTACTCCTCTTTCTATCATCAATGAAAATGAATTCTCTTTCTCTTATTTTTGTGGTTTCTTTCTTAACTATGCGTAGCTAATTTTCCTTTAACATTCGATCATGAGAATCCATGAAATGAGATGAGATTTTCTTTTACTTCTTAGTTTTATTTTTGTCAAATTTATACTCGATTCTTCTTTGATTTATCTCGTGTCGACTCCGTATTTCTGGTATACGGTAGTAGGCAATTTGATCTCATTTCATAATAGTCGAGAGACTTGTTGATTTAAAAGATCACTCAAAAAAGGAAGGAGTTGCACGCAATCCTAGAGATAGGACGACGTAAATCCTCCGGATTGGAGTCAAATCCAATAGTGCAGATCACTTCGATAATGCAACTTTAGGCCTTTTTGATTTGCAAAGAGATTTCGGTAAAATTGTTTATAAGTTAGGAGATTTAATGCTCTAGCGAGATTATTTCTTATTTTCGGATCTGTCACGGTTGAGTTTGGTTTGCAATTTTAAACTTAATTTCTTATCCTTCTCATCTCTTTTCATGGTGAATCATTGATCGAATGCTATCATTTTTTATCCGAAGTTTTCATATTATCTTTAGTTTATTTTAAAATTCCTCAAACAATCAACAATCGTACGGTAGGATAATAGTAGAAGCGTGAGTAATAGTAATTGACAACCCCAAGTTTTAATACGACCTTGGCACTACAATTCGATAGGTATACTTGCCTTTTCGAGTTGATAGTCATTCAACACACCAAGTTTTTGGCGTCGTTGCCGGGGACGCTTTTTCGTCAATATTAGGAAAATGCTTTCGCTATTACTTCTTCAAAAATAAAAAAAATTATCTTTCTCTATTTTCTTCTTCAAGTTTCTATTTCCGTTCTTCTCTTTGTTTTTCCTCCATTCTCTTTTGTTTTTTTAGTGCATGACCCGCACGAATCCGTCGCTACTTGTTAATTTGGACCCAGAAATCGAGCGCTCCTTTCATAGAAACTTGTGATTCGGGGGTTCCACTTCTCAAACAGCAGTTGAGGATTCCTACGGTGATTGTAATTTCAATTCTGAAATGGGAGAATCCAACCCAGGAATGTCACATCAAAGGACCATGTCCGATTATGCTCGACCCAACCTGGAGGGTACAAAAATAAGTATTTTTCGACCTGCAATTGCGAACAATAATTTTAAGCTTAAGTCTAGCATCATACAAATGGTGCGGCAATATGTACAGTTTGATGGATTATAAGATGAAGATCCGAATTTGCATATTGCTAGTTTTCTTGAGATCTGTGATACCTTCAAAATCAATGGTGTCTCAAAAGACGCAATTAGGCTAAGACTCTTTCCCTTTTCTTTAAGAACAAAAGCCAAGCAGTGGTTGAGTTCTCTTCCAAGAGGATTAATCACCACTTGGAATTTTTTAATAGATAAATTTCTCGCAAGATATCCCCCCCCCTCTAAAATTGCAAAACTTTGCAATGATATTACTTCTTTTTCTCAAATTGCTTCTGAGACCCTCTATGACACTTGGGAGAGGTTCAAGGAACTTTTGAGATGCTGCCCTCATCATGCTCTGCCTGTATGGTTACAGGTCCAGACATTCTACAATGTGTTAAATCAAGAAACCAAACAAATGATAGATGCCGCTTCCGGTGGTTCTTTGGACCGTAAAACTCCGGAGGACGCTCTTGAGCTTATCGAGGACATGGAGATGAACACCTATCAGTGGAACTCGTCTAGGACTCGACCAAATAAACCTGTAGGTATCTACTATGTGGATTCTGTGTCCCAACTGGCGCTTCAAGTGCAGATGTTGAACAAGAAAATAGCGGAGATGACTGCTGCATCTGCCCCTCAGGTATATGAAAATGCAAATGCCGCTGCCGAGCAGGTGGATTATCTGGGGAACATACCCAGGCCTGCTCAAAACAATTTTTCTAATTTTTCTAGTTTTTCTGCTCCTCCTGGTTTTAATAATGCTTCTAACTCGTATCACTCCTCTCTTTCTCTTTCCAATGTTTCTTCAAATGATTTTTAATTTCCTCTTCTTTTTCTGAAATTTCTACAAATGTTTTTGAAGACGCGGTTATGTCCGTGCAATCCAATTTTGAAAATGAAGCTATTTTTAGACAAAAAATTTATGAAAATCTTATTTTTGAAAAAGAAAAAAATTTGAAAAACTCTTACGATGAACCACCCAACCTTGACTTAAAACAACTCCCTGAACATCTTAAATATGCTTTTCTTGAAAAAAATTCTAAATTGCCCATTATAATCTCGGCTTTTCTTTCTCAATCCGAGAATGATCAATTGATCGAAGTACTACAAAAGCATCGTCGAGCTATAGCGTGGCCAATTTCTGATATTTCTGACATAAGCCCCTCTTTTTGCACCCATAAAATATTTTTTGAAAATAATTCTAAAAGTGTAGTCCAACCTCAATGTCTTCTTAATCCGAACATGAAAGAGGTCGTGAAGGGAGAGGTGCTTAAATTATTAGATGCGGGGATAATTTATCCTGTTTCCGATAGTAAGTGGGTAAGTTCGGTGCAGGTTGTACCTAAGAAGGGTGGGATCACGGTAGTGACGAACGAGAATAATGATTTAATTCCAACTAGGACGGTAACGGGATGGAGGATGTGCATCGACTACCGTAAGCTAAACGTTGTCACCCGTAAAGATCACTTCCCCTTCCCCTTTATCAATCAGATTTTAGAATGTTTATCCGGGCATAGTTTTTATTGCTTTCTCGACAGTCTTTCGGGGTATTTCCAAATCCCTATCGCACCCAAGGACCAAGAGAAGACAACATTCACTTGCCCCTTCAGAACTTTTGCCTACCGTAGGATGTCTTTCGGTCTCTACAATGCACCAGCTACCTTTTAGCGGTGCATGTTAGCTATTTTTGATAAATATGTAGAAAATATTATGGAAGTATTTATGGACGATTTTTCGGTTTTTGGCATCTCTTTTGATTTATGTTTAAAAAATTTGGGAAAAGTTCTACAACGCTGTGAAGAAACGAATTTAGTTTTAAATTGGGACAAGTGTCACTTTATGATGCGTGAAGGCTTAGTCCTTGGCCATAAGATTTCCGCTAAGGGAATTGAAGTGGACAAGGCAAAAATTGAAGTAATTGAAAAGCTACCGCCGCCTACGAATATCAAAGCGATTAGAAGTTTTCTAGGTCATGCGGGATTTTATAGGCGTTTCATTAAAGATTTTTCAAAAATTACTAAGCCTCTCACCCACATTCTCGAAAAAGAAGTTCCTTTGTTTTTGACGATTCTTGTCTAGCTGCGTTTGAATTAATAAAATCTAAACTTATTGATGCTCCAATTATGATCGCCCCAGTTTGAGATTTGTCTTTTGAAATAATGTGCGATGCGAGTAGTTTTGTGGTCGGTGCGGTACTAGGACAACGAATAGCTAAGAATTTCCACCCAATTTATTATGCAAGCAAAACTCTAACTTTCACTCAAGAAAACTACACCACAACCGAAAAGGAACTCTTAGCTGTTATTTTCGCATTCGATAAATTCTGGTCGTACATTACTCTTTCTAAAGTTATCGTTTTTACAGATCATTCCGCTTTGAAGTACCTCCTTTCTAAACCGGACGCCAAGCCGCGTCTTATTCGTTGGATCCTCTTATTTCAAGAATTTGACTTGGAGATTCGGGATAAGAAAGGAGCGGAAAACCTAGCGGCCGATCATATTTCTCGCCTCAAAAATCCTGAACTCGATATTTTAAATGAAAATTTTATTAATGATTCTTTTCCGGATGAACAAATTTTAAATGTTTCTTCTTCTACCCCCTGGTTTGCCGATCTGGCCAATTATCTCATGGCCCAGGTCCTTCCAAAAGAATACTCTTCTCAATAAAAGAAGAAATGTTTTCTGAGTTGAAGTATTATTTTTGGGAGGACCCCTTTCTATTTTGCATTTGTGAGGACAATGTTGGGTACATTGGAATATATGTACCTGATTTGAAGAAGCCTCACACTACTCAATGATATACATCAAGGTGTATTTGATGTGATTTGAGCTTATATGTGCAGGTTAAGTAACTGCAGGATTGCAGGAAAAATTCTAAGTTCATGTGCCGACACCTAGAGGTGAAGTGTCGACACTTATGAAGGCTTGTGTCGACACCTAGAGAAGCTGTGTCGACACTTGGAGTAATTGTGTCGACACTAGGAAGGCAGAGTCGACACCAGAAGAAAAGTGTCGACACATACAGGCAGTGTCGACACACAGTGAAGAATTGTCAACATACTCTGTGTCGACACTTAGAGGCAGTGTCGACACCCAGAGAAACTTTGTCGACATCAAATGTGTCGACACCAGGAGGTTGTGTCGACACTCAGCAAACTTCAACAAAGTTGAAGACATGTGTCGACACAAAGGAGATATGTCGACACTCAGTAAGTTTCAACACATGAAGACATGTGTCGACACAAAGGAGATGTGTCGACACTCAGCAAGTTTCAACACAAGAAGGCATGTGTCGACACAAAGGAGTAGTGTCGACATACAGCAGAATACAACTAAGTATTAAAGAAGAAGTATTTGTGTAGACACACTCAACCAGTGTCGACACATTCAACAGAAGGCTTGTGTCGACACACAGAATCAGTGTCGACACATTCTGAAGAAGCAGTGTCGAGAAGCTGTTACAACAACACAAGGAGTTATGTCGACACCATCAAGGGTAGTGTCGACACTTAGTCTACTTGTGTCGACACTTAGTCTATCTGTGTCGACACATAATGACTATCTGTCTCGACACTTTCAGACAGTGACAGAGATTTCAAGAAGTGACTGGATGACTTGACAGCTGCCATTTCAACCGGTAAACTGCAATTGTCAGAGCCGTCAGAAGGTTGTTAGAAACCGGATCAGCCGGTCACCTTGGAGGAAGACTATTTAAAGGCCTTTCTCCTTCAACAGAGGTGATTGAAAATCAATTAAGAGATCTAACACACAAAAGAAGAAGACCTTCGATAAAAGATCTAAGAAGTTGGAGAGAGAGAGCTCCTTCTAAGAAGAACAGCTGCTGAACCAGGCTGCAAAGTAAGATTCAGATTGAGATCTGAATCTCAAGACAGAAGTTGATTGAAGATCATCTTCTCAGGAGATTCAACCATACTGTGTTCTAATTCAAGAAGCTTTGAAGAAAGCCAAGGTAGGTTGATCTCTGCAAAGTTCTTTCAAGAACTCATCAAGAAGCCAGTCAACCCATCTCTCTCTTTCAAAGTTGTTGTTAATTACTCTGTAATATCAAAATATCTGTAGGATCTTGTATATATCTGAGCTGTAAGCCTATTTTATAAAGGCTGAGTGTAGGAGACTGTGTGCTCTGAGTGTATGTCTTGTTGAAGACTGAGGTAGGGCCTAGTGCCTGAGTTGTAGGAGACTTTGTTCTCTGAGTGTATGTCTTGTTGAAGACTGAGTGGTAGGGCTTTTTTCCTGAGTTGTAGGAGTGGGGACACTCTGAGTTGTAGGAACCTGTTTGGGGTTCTGAGCTGTAAGATCTAAGGATCTGAGGAGAAGTGCAGAAGTTAGGCTGAATCTAGTACACTACTAGATAGGCGAAGGGGGGAAAGTGGATGTACCCAGACCTTGGAGAACCACTATAAATACTGTGTGCACTCTGTGTATGTGTATTTCTATGATTGTTGTGTTGTGATTATTGTAGAATAGTATTTATTGTACAGAATTTCTGCCTTTAATCTAAAAAGATAAAGTTCACCTATTCACCCCCCCCCCTTCTAGGTGTTTAGACACTATTTCTTTCAAGTGGTATCAGAGCCAGGTTACTCAAAAAGGGACATAACAGTCTGAGTAAGATCCTATAGGCAGATTCAGAATAATCAAGAATCAAGAAAACGGGTTCTAGTGAGAATCACAAAGAGCTGGGGTCCATGAAATTGTCAATATGTAGAAAAAAAATATTTGGCATATGGAAAGAGAGGGTTAGACTCTTTATGGAAACATCTGACCCAAGAATATACATTACAGTCAAAGAAGGGTCATATGTGCCAATGAAGGTATCTATTCTGGATGCAAATCAGAAAACTCCCAAGGACTTTTCTGAAATGACTAAAGATGAAATTATTCTGGCCACTATGGACAAGAGGGCCCAGAATATTATTGTTAGTGTCATTGATGATGCAACATTTCAGAACTTAATACATTGTAAGACCTCTAAAGAAATGTGGGACACATTAATAGTTTATATGGAGGGATCAGAAGAAGTAAGACAAGATATGAAGTCCTTGTTAAATCAGGAATATGAAAGCTTCAGACAAGGAAAGTCTGATAGCATTACAGAATGTTACAAGAAATTCTATAGGATTGTTAATGAGTTGATGTCCTATGGAAGAGAATTCAGCAACTATGAGTTGAATGACAAGTTTTTAAGATCCCTGACTAAGGACTGGGATACCAAGATTTGTGTCATTAGGGAAGTGGCCAAATTAGCTGACATACCTCCTCCAACTTTATTTGGAAAACTGCTATCTTATGAGATGCAGTTATTGGCTAGAAAGGAGGAAGAGAAGACTACTAGAGTGGAGCACAAGGAAAGATCTGTAGCTTTCAAGACTGAAGCCACTAGGAAGTATAGAAGCAAGTCTCCATCTCCACCTCAAATAGTTGCTGAGGCTGAGACAGATAATTCAGAAAGCAAGAATTCAGATAGCAGTGAAAGTGATGAAGACTTTGCTGCTTTTACAAGACATTTTCAAAAGTTTCTGAAGAAGAAGCAGTGGAGGTCTAAGCCATCCACTTCTCAGCCAAAAGATAACTACTATCAGAAAAGAAAGTCATCAAGGAATGACAAAAGGAGGTCCAAGCCAAGCAAAGCTACATCTTCAAAGATTGTGTGTTATTGCTGCAATAGACAGGGACATGTAGTGGCTGACTGTCCTGAAAAGAGGAAGGAATCAACAGACAAAAAGAAGACTCAGTTTATGGGCAAGAAGGAAAAATCCTTTGTTGCAAAGAATGAGAAGAACTTGTCAGATCAGTCATCTTCAGAGTCAGAATCTGAAGCTGAGGCTTACATTGGTCTGTTTGCTGCAGATGAAGAAGAAGAGTTCCTGCAAGTGCTGAACTCTATATATGAACAAGAAGACAATCAGTGCAAGGGACTAATGGCCTTATCTGAAGGAGACAAGATCCAAGATCAGCCTGAACCAAGTAAGGTACAATGTCTTTCAGATTATAGTACTGAATCAGAGTCAGATATATCTGCATCAAGTGATGTGGGTAGGTCTGAATCTGAAGGAGATATTCATCAGTTAATTGATGAATATAGGGACTTGTTGCAGGCCTTGAAGAAAAGCAAAACCTTGGCCAAAACTCAGGCAAAGGAGATTGTTAGTCTTAAATTGGCTGCTGCTGATTCAGACAAGTTGTTAGATCAGAAACTAAATGAAATAGCCAGACTGAAGAACATTACTGTTATTTAAATGGGTACTATTACATTTAAGAATGATCAAATTAGAAATCTGGAGGCTAGACTTCAGAAGGAGAGAGAGATTATAGCAAGTTTTTCTAAACCTAAATCTATTTTACCTTTGATAGATGAGTTTGTACCTCAAAAGGATAAGACTGGATTGGGGCTTACAAAACCTGCCTGGATAGCTAGGTCCAAATCTAAGGGCAAAGCCCCAACACTAAACAAGAAGCCTGCAGTGGATAATCCAGCCAGGGTTGTACCTAAACAAAGGTACAACAGGTTTGAGTGCTGGTGTTGTGGCAAGATAGGCCACTTTGCCATAGATTGTTGGCACAATTCAAGTGTCAAGGAGAGTAGTAAACTGCCTGCTAGAAGAGCTACAGGTAGTTTTATTAAAAGTCAGACTAACTTGCACCAAGGACCCAAGAGTTATTTGGGTTCTAAGGTTAAGTAATCTGTTTTGCAGGTGAGCCCAAGTGGCCATGCCCCTATATGGTACTTGGATAGTGGATGTTCCAGGCATATGACTGGAACTAGTGGGTTGCTGAAGGACTTTACACCTATCAAGGATGGTCCTAAAGTTACCTTTGGTGGTTCAGAAAAAGGAATCATCAAAGGCTTTGGTAACATTTCTAGTAACCTGATTACAATCACTCAAGTGGCTTATGTAAAGGGTTTGAAACATAACCTCATTAGCATAAGTCAGCTGAGTAATTTAGGATATGACATCTCATTTGTCAAGGATGGTTGTCATATCAAAAGGTCAAGTGATCAAAAGATCATTCTGGCAGGATATCGGAAGAGAAATGTCTTTTGTCTAGACTTTATGTGTGAGAACAATGGTTCTCCTATTTGTCTTGTAGCTGATGAAAGAGTCTCACATTGTGTTAAATGGCACAAGAGGCTGACTCATCTTAACTATAAGACAATTGTCTAACTCTTTAGCAAAGAGTTAGTGAGGAATGGTCCTCAAGTTAAGTGTATAAAGGATGTGATATGCTCAGCTTGTCAAAAGGGCAAGCAGACCAAATCTACCTTTCATAGCCTTGAGAACAAGGATTCTGTGAGGTGTCTATATCTCTTGCATATGGATCTTTTTGGTCCTATGCCAGTTCACAGTTTAGGTAGGAAGGTCTACACATTTGTGGTTGTAGATAACTATTCAAGGTATTCCTGGGTGTTCTTCCTTAGACAAAAATCTGAAACCCCAAGTATCTTATATAGTTCTGTTAAACAAATTCAGAATGAATTGGACAGTACAGTGGTGAAAATCAGAAGTGACCATGGTACTGAATTTCAGTCTGAAAGTATGACAAAACTGTGTGAAGAATTTGGAATTTTTTAGGAATTTTCCTCACCAAGAACACCTCAGCAAAATGGTATTGCTGAAAGGAAAAATAGAACCTTGATAGAGGCTGGTAGAACCCTATTGAGTGACACTTCTCTCCCAGAATATTTCTTGGCTGAGGCAGTAAATACTGCTTGTCATGTGATCAATAGGGCTATTATCACCAAGAGCCACAAGAAGACCCCTATGAGATTGTGAAGGGCAGAAAACCAAATTTATCCTATTTCAGGATCTTTGGTTGCAAGTGTTATATACTTAACAATGGAAAGTCTTATCTAACCAAGTTTGCTGCCAAATCCCAAGAGGGGATCTTTATTGGGTATAACAATAATAGTAAGGCTTATAGGGTCTACAACTTGATTACTCAAGTTGTAGAAGAGTCTATTCATGTAGTTTTTGATGAAGCAAGACTCATTAACTGTGAATTGTCAAGTAGTGTTTGCAGCCCTACAGGTGTAACTCAGAAGATGGACAAGCTTACCATTGCAGAAGGTTCTACTGCAAGTCAGCAAGTAGAAGATGGTTGCTGTTGTCCAGGAGGAGTACTTGATACTCCTGATGCTGAAGAAGACCAAGAGGTGCAGCTAAATGAAGAAGCTAAAGGTGTACAACCTGAAGATAGGTTGCCTCCAACAAATAGACACCTAAAGGATCATCCAGCCAATCAAATAATTGGAGATCCCAGATAAGGAGTGCAAACAAGGAGTAGGAATCTGAGTACAGTTCTTTACTCCAGCTTCCTATCCCAAGTAGAACCAAAGAAGTTTGAAGAAGCAATCCTAGACTCTCATTTGATTGAGGCCATGCAAGAGGAGCTGAATCCATTCAAAAGATGCAAGGTCTGGGAGCTAGTTCCTAAACCCAAGGGTCACAATATTATTGGAACTAAGTGGATCTTTAGGAATAAGTTGGATGAGAATGGAATCATCATAAAGAATAAAGCTAGGCTTGTTGCAAAGGGATATAGGCAGGAAGAAGATATTGATTTTGATCAAACCTTTGTCCCAGTAGCAAGACTTGAAGCAATAAGGATGTTCCTTGCCTATGCAACACATCAAGGGTTTAAGGTATATCAAATGGATGTTAAATCAGCTTTTCTGAATGGAAATCTGAAGGAATAAGTCTATGTAGAGCAGCCATCAGGTTTTGTTGATTCTATTAAACCTGATTATGTTTATAGACTTAGGAAGGCTTTGTATGGGTTAAAACAAGCCCCAAGGGCTTGGTATGAAACCCTATTTAGTTTCCTCATTGAGAATAAATTTTCAAGGGGGAAAATAGACAAGACTCTATTCCTTAGGGAATCCAGAGGCAAGATTATCTTAGTACAAATATATGTAGATGACATAATATTTGGGTCTACAGAAAGTAATCTTTGCAGGAAGTTTGCAAAACTTATGCAAGGATAATTTGAAATGAGCAGTATGGGGGAACTTAAGTTCTTCTTGGGTCTCCAAGTTAGACAGACTGAAGATGGCTTGTCCATATGCCAGTCTAAGTTCACCCTAGAGTTAATAAAGAAGTATGGTATGGAATCATCCACTACCATGAAAACTCCTATGGGGTCAAGCATGTCTCTAAGCAAAGATGATGCAGGGAAACCTGTAGATGAGACTTTGTATAGAGGGATAGTTGGCTCCCTACTATATTTGACTGCTAGTAGACCAGATATCATGTATGCTATATGTGTCTGTGCTAGGTACCAGGCATGCCCTAAAGAATCTCATCTGACAGTAGTCCAAAGGATATTGAGATATCTTAAGGGCACACCTTATCTAGACCTTTGGTACCCTAGGAATGGAGATTTTGTACTGACAGGTTATTCAGATGCAGATTTTATAGGCTGCAAGGAAGATAGGAAGAGTACTACAGGAACCTGTCAATTTCTAGGTGGAAGGCTGGTGTCTTGGAGTAGCAAGAAGCAAACCAGTGTGGCTATCTCCACAGCTGGGTCAGAGTATGTGGCTGCAGGAAGTTGCTTTGCACAACTTCTATGGATTCAACATCAGCTAGAAGATTATGGTATTCAAGTAAGTAGAACACCTTTATTTTGTGATTCTACAAGTGTCATTTCTATTGCAAATAATCATGTCTCCCATAGTAGGACTAAGCACATAGAAATTAAATACCATTTTCTTAGAGAACATGTAGAAAAAGGAGACATTTCACTAGAGTATGTTAAGACAGATAATCAGTTAGCTGATATGTTTACTAAGCCCCTAGATGAAACCAAATTTAATAACTTTAAAATTGAATTAGGTATGATAAACTTTAAATAGTTTAAAAAAATTGGCTAAATAAAATAGTGTCGACACACAGAGTTGTCTGTGTCGATACATAGAAGTGGTGTCGATATTTCAGAGAAATGGTGTCGACACATCTAGACAGTCTGTGTCGACACTTCAGAGAATTAGTGTCGACACATCCAGAGTAGGTGTCGACACATCCAGGGTGGTGTCGACACTTAGAATATACATAGAATTCGTCGAGTAGCATCTCGACTAATCTTCGAGCTGAGATGTATAAGTGTCAACACATATATTCTATCGACTATATTTGTGTCGACACATAGTTGTCGAGACATTAGAAGTAAGTGTCGACACTTTTCAACAGTTTCGACACATTTCAAGTATTTTCACGTGCCTTTTCACCTTCGATTTTAGAAAGGTATAAATAAGTCTTCACTATTGTTTGTCGACACGCTCACCATAGTTTCGAGACCAAACTTGTGTGTCGACATCTCTATTCTCTAAATTCAAAATTTCTTCAAACCCTAATGGCGCCCAAGCTAGAAGAGAACATCAATGAAGGTTATGAGCTTGTGCGACACGCCTTTGATGACGCGGAACTAGAAATCCAAGGTGTGATAACCCTAGTTGCAGAGACTGGGTTAGAGTATCTTGTATCAGAACCAATCAAGATCTGAAAGAAGGAGGTCCTTGAATTCCTTAGTCCAGCTACTCTTGATGAATCTGGACTCAAGATTAAGTCCAAAGTTCATGGGGCAAAAGTCAAGATTACCCAGAAAAGTCTAAGAAAGATTCTACATCTCCCTATAACTAAAGAAGAGGAAGATGTACCTGCATCAAAGACAAGGGAGGCACTGGAATGGTGTGGTTTAGATTCAAGTATAAAAATTGGATCAGTTTTCAATAGGAAAGGGATGAACATACAAGGAAAGTTCTTATCTGAAATAGTGGGCAAGGTGATACTGAGCAAGCCTGGTGGGCATGATAGGATATCAGCTCACATGTTCAGTTTGATGACAAGGATACTTTTCAAACTTAAAACCGATTGGTCAGCAGTAATGTTTGATAAGATAAAGGAGAGTCTGAAGAAGCCCAATCTGGGCATGATTCTGAGTTTATACTTAGCTGGAAGTATCCCTGAAGTGATGAATCAAGCTGCAGGTTCTAAGATAAACCATATGAGGAGAATGGATGTAAGGATTATCTCAAGGTGGGATAGAGTGTTGACAAAGGAAATGTCAACTCCAGAAAAAGAAAAACCTCAGAAGAAGAAGAAGAAGAAAGCCATTGTGGCTCCTGAATCCTCAAGTAGCTCAGAGGAGCAGGTGATTTTTAGTTCTGATGATGGAGAGGATGGCAATGTTGGATAGTCTCCAGCAAGACAAGAATATGCCCAAAGGCAGGGGGAGCTACCATCAGCTAGCCCTATTCACCTGGATCCACTCCAGGGGGAGCCTCTACATGTGGATGAGTCAACTCAATTAGATAGTGAAAGGGCTACCCAAACAATTCTAGAGGTAATCACTGAAGTTAATCAATTAAATTTCAATATTGAGGATGAAGTTTTGACTGAATCATTACTTAATGTTGATCAGCATACACAGTTACATAGTCAACCACAAGATGTTGTCATGGAGGACACATCAGTTGCTGATACAGTGGTATCAGTTGCTCCTGAGATAAGAGATTCTCCTGTACAACCTCAATATGAGTTTACTCTAGAAGAGCTGTTCCCTGACTTATTACAGAACTGATTTTGAGGGAGAGAAAGCAGCTGTTGAGGCAGAGCAGGTAGACCTTGAGGGGGTGCATGTAGAGGAAACTGCAAGAAAGGAAACTAAGGAGCAAAGGAATGAGGGGGAGCTACTAAAGACTGCTCAGGACTTCCCTTCAACTCCACAGGATAGAGTAGATATAGCTAATACCTCAAATTCTGAAGATGCTGCCGAGGTTCAGGCAAAGAAAAGAAAGTTACAAGTCTTCAAGAGAAGAAGCCAGACCTACAAAAAGGCACCGCAAACCATTGTTCCACAACAAGCCCCAACTGCTGACTATAGTTCTTTGTTGGTGGCTTTGCAAATAAAACTGGATGAGCAAAGAAAGGCTATGGAAACTTATATGGATGAGCACCATAAGGAGTTACAATTTTCCTTAGCTCAAGACATAAAGTCCATAAGATTTGAAGTGAATCAAAACAAGAAGGAAATGACTGATTGTTTCCATAAAGGAGGCAATGCATTGGTCTATCTGGCTACTCATCAAGAGAATATCAAGAAACAGGTTGATGACATGGCAGTGAAACAAGGATATGTCCTAGAAAATCAGCTTAGGATGAATGATAATCTGACTGCTTCTCATAATGCTATAGTCACTGAAATGAAGAATATTGCAAATGCTCAAACTGTGGCTAGGACTACAGCCAAAGAGGAGTTTGATATGCAATTACAAGAAAGCCCCACTGCTGTTAAAACTGCCATTGAAGCTTTACAAAAGGATATTTCTGCCCAGCTTCAGAAATTAAAACTTTTTTATAAAGATGGAGTTAACTATTTGAATGCTCAAATCAGATTCCAGAAGGATAATCTTAGGGATCATATAGAAAGAGAAGTCATAAAGGAGGAGAGGGTGTTAGTCAAAGCAGGCTCTGATCATGCTAAATGGATTTCAAACAGCATCAGAGCTACCCTTGGATATCCACCTTTATGTGATGATGATAATGAAGCAGAATTTGGGATTAATCCTGCATATTTTGGAGGAGAACAAGCTGAAATAGCTCAGGTGATCTACCCTCCTGCAGATTTTGACATGATACATCAGGAGGTACGATCTATGTATAGTCCTCCTGAGGGTAATCAGAATGTTATTCTTGAGAAAGTTGTACAGCCTGTGCCAGAGGCAGTACTAAAAGAGCAAGAGGCATTATTAAAAGAGCAGGAAGCCCAATTATCTAAGAAGAGGTTCAGAGAGCAGGCTGAATTAAGGCCAGACTTTGAGCAATGGAGCCCAACTTCTAGGAATATCATATTGACTGCTTGGAAGGATGCAAAGGATAATTTCCTAGAGAGGGGCAAATGGTATTCTGACCAGGAATGGAAAAAACATGAGGCTAGGCAAGAGGCCATAGTACAATACAGAAGGAAGGCTAAATTAGGGAAGCTACCTCCTAATGCACAGGAGCCTAGCAAGTATTTCCCTAAGTCTTATCATTATTTTGAGAGACAGAAGATAAGGGCTGAAGAACAAAAAAAGAAAGATCTTAAGGGGAAGAAGCCTGCTGATGACAATGAAGCTCCAGTTCAAGCAAAGATTCAATCTGGAGAGGGCATTGTTATCAAGGAACCAGAGCAGCCATATGGATAGAATTTTCTTAAGTTTACAATCTTGTAATCATTTGCATTAAACTTCATGTAAACTTTTAATTAATACAACTTTTGGAAGTTGTAAAAACAATGTTTAATGTTCAATCTATTACATTGTTATTATGAGATAATTGTTTATACATCATTTGTTTATACATGTTTAGTATTTACCCTGTCATATAATACTGTTATACATCATATTGAGTATTTGTTATGTATGGTGTATATCATTGACTAAGGGTTATGACTTCTCCAAATAGGGGGAGATTGTTGGGTACATTGGAATATATGTACCTGATTTGAAGAAGCCTCACCCTACTCAATGATATACATCAAGGTGTATTTGATGTGCTTTGAACTTATATGTGCAGGTTAAGTAACTGCAGGATTGCAGGAAAAATTCTAAGTCCATGTGTCGACACCTAGAGGTGAAGTGTCGACACTTATGAAGGCTTGTGTCGACACATAGAGAAGCTGTGTCGACACTTGGAGTAATTGTGTCGACAACAGGAAGGCAGAGTCGACACTAGAAGAAAAGTGTCGACACATACAGGCAGTGTCGACACACAGTGAAGAATTGTCAACATAATCTGTGTCGACACTTAGAGGCAGTGTCGACACCCAGAGAAACTTTGTCGACATCAAATGTGTCGACACCAGGAGGCTGTGTGGACACTCAGCAAACTTCAACAAAGTTGAAGACATGTGTCGACACAAAGGAGATGTGTCGACACTCAGCAAGTTTCAACACATGAAGACATGTGTCGACACAAAGGAGATGTGTCGACACTCAGCAAGTTTCAACACAAGAAGGCATGTGTCGACACAAAGGAGTAGTGTCGACATACAGCAGAATACAACTAAGTATTAAAGAAGAAGTATTTGTGTCGACACACTCAACCAGTGTCGACACATTCAACAGAAGGCTTGTGTCGACACACAGAATCAGTGTCGACACATTCTGAAGAAGCAGTGTCGAGAAGCTGTTACAACAACACAAGGAGTTGTGTCGACACCATCAAGGCTAGTGTCGACACTTAGTATACTTGTGTCGACACTTAGTCTATCTGTGTCGACACATAATGACTATCTGTCTCGACACTTTCAGACAGTGACAGAGATTTCAAGAAGTGATTGGATGACTTGACAGCTGCCATTTCAACCGGTAAACTGCAACTGTCAGAGCCGTCAGAAGGTTGTTAGAAACCGGATCAGCCAGTTACCTTGGAGGAAGACTATTTAAAGGCCTTTCTCCTTCAACAGAGGTGATTGAAAATCAATTAATAGATCTAACACACAAAAGAAGAAGACCTTCGACAGAAGATTTAAGAAGTTGGAGAGAGAGAGCTCCTTCTAAGAAGAACAGCTGCTGAACCAGGCTACAAAGTAAGATTCAGATTGAGATCTGAATCTCAAGACAGAAGTTGATTGAAGATCATCTTCTCAGGAGATTCAACCCTACTGTGTTCTAATTCAAGAAGCTTTGAAGAAAGCCAAGGGAGATTGATCTCTGCAAAGTTTTTTCAAGAACTCATCAAGAAGCCAGTCAACTCATCTCTCTCTTTCAGAGTTGTGGTTAATTACTTTGTAATATCAAAATATCTGTAGGATCTTGTATAGATCTGAGCTGTAAGCCTATTTTATAAAGGATGAGTGTAGGAGACTGTGTGCTCTGAGTGTAGGTCTTGTTGAAGACTGAGGTAGGGCCTAGTGCCTAAGTTGTAGGAGACTTTGTTCTCTGAGTGTAGGTCTTGTTGAAGACTGAGTGGTAGAGCTTTTTGCCTGAGTTGTAGGAGTGGGACACTCTGAGTTGTAGGAACCTGTTTGGGGTTCTGAGCTGTAAGATCTGAGGATCTGAGGAGAAGTGCAGAAGTTAGGCCGAATCTAGTACACTACTAGATAGGCGAAGGGGGGAAAGTGGATGTACCCAGACCTTGGGGAACCACTATAAATACTGTGTGCACTCTGTGTATGTGTGTTTCTATGATTGCTGTGTTGTGATTGTTGTAGAATAGCATTTGTTGTACAGAATTTCTGCCTTTAATCTAAAAAGATAAAGTTCACCTATTCACCCCCCCCCCTCTAGGTGTTTAGACACTATTTCTTTCAGACAAGGTGGTAAGAAGATGTATTTCCCGGGAAGAATGTCAACAGATTTTGAAGCATGTTCATGAAGGTCCGACTGGCGGGCATTTTCAAGCAAAACACACCGCCCACAAAGTGCTTAGTGATGTCTTTTATTGGCCAAGCATATTTAAAGATGCATAAATATTTGTCGGTGGGTGTGATCGGTGCCAGCGGACTGGAAATATTTCCAATAAAAAATGAAATAGAACAAAATTATTTTCTTGAATGCGAAATTTTCGATTTGTGGGGCATTGACTTTGTAGGCCCGTTCCCCTCAAGCTTAGGAAATAAATATATTCTAGTTGCCGTAGATTATGTTTCTAGGTTGGCGGAGGCCCAAGCTTTACACAGTAACGATGCTCGAGTTGTAGTTTCTTTTTTTAAAAATTTATTTTCTCATTTTGGTTTTCCTCGAACGATCGTTAGTGATAGGGGAAGTCATTTTTGCAATGCTTAGCTAGCTGAAGCTTTAGCTAAATACGACGTTACGCATAAACTATCCACTTCTTATCACCCCCCAAACAAACGATTAGGTCGAGGTAATCAATCGTGATCTCAAAAGAATTTTGGAAAAAACAGTTTCTACTTCTCGTAAAGATTGGTCTTTAAAGTTAGACGATGCTCTTTGGGCCTATCAGACAGCGTACAAGACCACTATTGGTTTTACTCCTTTCCGATTAGTGTATGGAAAATCGTGTCATCTCCCGGTAGAAGTCGAACACCGTACGTACTGAGCGCTAAGGTTTTTTAATTTTGATCCACACTCGGTCGGTGAGCACAGAAAAAATCAATTAAATGAACTCGACGAGTGGCGAGCGAACGCTTATGAGAACAACAAAATCTATAAAGAACGCACGAAATTTTATCACGATAAGAACTTGCGCCACCCTAAAATGTTTAAACCAGGCGATCAGGTTCTTTTTTTTAATTCGCGTTTACGTTTTTTCCCTGGAAAACTTAAGTCTCTATGGTCTGGACCGTTTACGGTCAAGGAAGTTTTTTCTTATGGAACTGTGTTGCTCTCGCACCCAGACATGGGTGACTTTAAAGTGAATGGTCATAGACTGAAATTATATTTTTCAAATGATTTCGTATCTCCTGCAAAGGAGCATCTTATTTTTGTCTCTTAATATTTATTTCCATGTGGAACTCTTTTTCTTATTTTGGACTTCTTATTTTTATCAAACATTTATTATTATTATTCGAAAGTTGTATTGTTAAATAAAGAACACTCTTGGGAGCATGCCAACGGATTTGTCTGCTTTTATTTTTTTGTATTTTGCTCTTCTTCTCAGTGGCCATACAAGTACAAGTTTGTGATTGCCGCTCCAACGTTGCTGATTTCAAGAAGGATCAAGTCAAGCCTGTTGGTGATCAAGTGACTTAAAGCGCAAGCATGGGGGAGCGACATCCGCTTTCGGCCTCACAAACCCAGGGAAGTCCTATTCTTTTTTCTTATTTTTACTTTACTGCATTTTCTATCCCTCCTCTTCTTCTTCACTTTCTCGTTTCTTTTTCTTTTATTGAGGGCAATGAAAAATCTAAGCATGGGGGAGGGTTTTGTTATTTTCTTTCTTTTTTTTCCTTTCTACAAAAACAACAAAATCAAAAAATTATTATAGTTATATTAAGCCTCTTAGGAGCACTACTTTTTTTCTTTAACTTTAACAAAAAAATCCAAAAAACTAGAAAATACAAAAACCTAAAAAAAATCAAAAAAATCCAAAATCCAAAAAATTATAAAATCTATTTGAAAATCAGAATCAAAAATTATTTTTTATTGTTATTTTTATGTTTCTTCTAGTGGTGTGTATGCCCCTGTGTTTCTTTAGTTTTAAGTTGAATTTCTTTGAATCGGTTTTCTAAATCTATTATTCTAACATAACTTAGTTTTACTATTTTCTAGTTCTTAAATATTGGCATCTGTTTTTTACGTTGTAAGTTAGCAATTTGTAGTTTTTCTGTTTATTCGGTTAAATTGCGTACGAATGGTTGCTAGATAGCGTTGTCACTTTTTCATTTTGGGGTAATTCTTTCTTAATGTCTAGATCGAACTTGTCTCTATTGACTCTCGAAGCATTTGCGCCGTTTTTCACGTACTTTAGAAATGATTTAGGCCACCCGTTGATCCGTTTGAGCCTTTTTGCCCACCAAAATATTTCACCTTTGCTAAAATAATTTTGGGCCTTTTTCAATTTTTTCTTTGTTTAGCTCCACCTTTCATTATTTTTCACCAAAGCCAAAATGCCCCTCCTATATCACACTAGATTTGAGCTTTTCTTAAATATTATTTTTGTGATGGGTTATCATCTTTGAAAAATGAAAAGGAAGTCTTAAGTTTACATTTGGAGCTCTCCTATGAAAAGGAAAAAAAAATTTTATGATCCAAAAAAAGTGAAATCAATCAAAAAAAAGAAGTTTATTTTTAGCCAATTATGTGAAAAGAAAAAAATACATGACCTTGTTCTTTTCTTTAGTTTGGATTGGAGAAACTAATGTACTTGTTGTTTCCCATTTTTTGTGTTTTTATGTTTATTTAAAGCTCATCCTTGGTTTAGTGTGTTTTAACCGCCGCTTTTATCCTTGATTTTCTATTCCTAATCATGTACCTAAGCCAAGTCTTTACGCCTATAAAAATCCTTTTGATCTTTAGAACGTGACACGAACCTGCAGTGGAGAGAGTGTGAACGGACATGCCTATGACCACCATCATTGATGGATTTCTTTGGAGGTTATCTTGAGGTAATTTAGGGGTAATTGTTATTCTAGCAACCTAGTAGTTCGTTCAATGTGTCGTTTATTTAGAATCTCTATTTTTGTTTTTCTTATTTTCCTAAATTTTGGATGCCTTGTTTTAGGGATTTAGAAATGTGTAATTCTTTTTTATGTTCTAATAATATTTTTAGGTCTCCATTTTCTAGTTTTCTATTATGCACTTCTCACCCCACTAGTTGTTAACATAAAAATTAGGATAGTCTAATTTTTCATATTTTGGTTTTCCTAATTATGAAACTTAAATTTGCTTCATTTGCTTCCTCTTCCCTACTTTTTAAATTTCATTTGCTTGAGGGCAAGCAAATACTTAAGCATGGTGCAATTTGATGACTAGTTTTAGTCATCGTTTTTTGGGCTAGTTTAGTCTAAATTTTTCTAGGTTTAAGTATTGTTGAAACCGTAATCCGGTCTCCTGTGGAGTTCGACCCTTGGGGAAGGGGTGGTCTCGCGCCTACTTCGCAAAACCAGAATCCGGTCTCCTATGGAGTTCGACCCTTGGGGAAGGGGTGGTCTCGCGCCTACTTCGCTCCTGCAAGAAAAATAACAAAGAAGGCAAGGTGAAACAGACCCAAGGGCTCGGCAGGGACGTCCCACCACAAACCCGGAAGATCTCTGAGCGCTTCCCCTCCTTAGCCAGAAGCCGAGCTAAGGCACCCTCAGAAAGCACTCAAAACCAGGAGCAGGGAGGCACTCAAAGCGTGCCTTCTGAGGTACCCCTTGGGTCTTATTTATAGTTTTTGGAATCTGAACTGCCAATAACCAAAAGAACTGACCTGAAAATACCAAAAAGCCCCTGCTTGGGTCTGCCAACAGCCAAACCCCGCTGTCCTGAACAGCTATGCGCAGTCCAACCTGGTCTGCCAACAGCGTGGCTTCGCCGTTCTGAGAAGTTATTCGCACCCCTGGGGAGTCAGCTCGCCTCCAATCCCCCTCCGCGGGAGGCGGGCACGATCTAGCTCCAGCGGTCCCCCTATTCTTCCTGGGCGAGCGCGAGCCGGACCGCCACGACCCGCCTGTCCTCTGCCGAGGCGGACAGGCGACCAGGTCGCGTGCAGAGGTTGGTTGGCGGCCATTGCGACCCCCCGATCTGCTCGCTAGTCGCGGGTTACTGAGTCCGTCCGCTTGTGCTGGTGCGACGGAGGGCACCCGCCGCTTTGGTCGGCGATTCTCTGCGCGAGCGGGAGAGTAGGGGAGCCGTCTCGCCCGGCCCGCTCGCCTGAAATGAGCGGGAGCGGACCAGCCCCTCTGCCGCATGTCTGCTCGCTGCTTGGGTGCGGGTCGCGGGGCTAGATCCGCTCGACGAACACGGGGTTGTACACAATCCCCGCTCTTTTTGAGCTTGATACAAGCTCGGAAAGAGTCATCCAACCCGCGTGTTCGGCGAGTACTGTGCTGAGCTGGCAGGGAATCTTCTGGTGGGGCCACACTTGTTCGGCTATAAATATACCGTTGAGCCCAGGGGGGCTCCCCAGACCCCCTCATTTTTCTTGAACAGACTGCAGTTTCTCGATGCCGGTCAGCGAAGAGGTGCGAGCTCGCCTGGCGGCTGCGGGCCAGAAGACTCGGGAGGAGGCCCTCGAGGCCGCCCCTTGGCTAGCACGTGGGTCTCCCGGCCCTCTCTTTAGGCCGGCAAAGGGAAAGATTGTTAGGCTGTCTCCGGCGGGTGACTTCCCGGGCTCCAGCTCGGCGGCGGGTGTTGAGGTCGTTTCTGGGGTACGCGACCTCCTTCTTCGGTTTATTGTTGTATTTCTGATCTTTTGTCTTGCCGGCAATTCCTTGTGAAGATGCGGGGAACGGGGGGGAGGATCGCCCCCTCCCTTGTCGTCTGCGAGGGTTGCTAATCCCCCAGGTCTGGACCGCCCACCTCCGAAAACCTCTCGCTCGCCGGCTCCCCACGGACTGGGAAAATCTCTTGAGGCCCTCGAGGGAGAAGCCTTTCAGGGTCGGCCGGGCTCCTCTCGTCCATCCGTCGGCGTGGACGACGTGTCAACCCCTGGTAAGCTTGTACTCACCGTTGGCTTTGTTCTCGCTCGCTCCTTCTGAATCGCCCTTTTTGTAGGCTACAACATGGTCTCCTCCGAATCTGAGATAAGCGAAGGGTATTTGCCTCCGCCCGACGTGGACATTGTTTCTGATTACCTGGGCGACCCGACCGATGCGGTGGGGATGAAGAGGCAGGTGACGCGGCTGTTCCAGAAGCACACGCTGCTGCTTCAGGAGCTCGTGAAGAGGGTCGATCCAGACAAGGCCGACACCGAGGCTCGGCTCGCGGCCTTGGAGGGAGCCCCGCGCGCAGCAGAAGGCGGCGACGACACTTCACCGGGCATGCACATTACGCGAGCCGAGGAGCGTCTTAGGAATGCCTCGGAGCAAGTCGGCCTGGCTCAGCAGGAGCTGGTGGCGGTGCGCGATTACCACTATCCTCGCGTGCCGTCGCGATCGGGAACGCAGCGGCGGGGAAGGTGGAAGTGGATCCAGTACTGATCAGCCTTCCTTCCCCCCGCTTGCGGGATATCGCGGAGTTTCTACTATTTCAAAGCCTCATCCTGTATTTGTAACAATTTGTGACTCTTATCGCCCGCCTATGGGCCTGATTTCCGATTCCTGATGCGCGTCAAAATTACCGTGTTGCTATTTTTATTTTCCTCGAGGCAGGCCCGAGGGTGCTCGCGTACGCCCCTCGCCCACCTCCTGGTGCGCGGGCAGGTCTGGGGATGATCTCGCTCATCTCGCCACTCCGATCGTGGTGGGAGCGTGCCGAGGGGCTCGCCAGCCACGCGTCTTCCCGACTCGCTCGGGATCCCGGGCGGGCTCGGGCTGAGTCTCGCCCGCTCATTCTTTGCGCGGACGCGGTTGGGCGAGACCTGCTGCTAAACGGTCCTGGCGCCGCGGCCGCGCGCCGGGGAGTTGAACCGTCGGGCCCGATTTTTGCTACGCGCACCTCTCCTTTTGGCGGGAAATTTCCCGCCCTTTCTTTATCCCTATAAATATGCGTGGTCGGTTCTTATCCTTTCATCGCTTCACAACACCCACTCGCCTCCTGCTCTCCGCTAAGCACGATTCGCGCCCGCCCATTGGGTCTGTCTCGCTTGTACGGCGGCAATCCGGCGGAATGGGCGGCGGCGGCGGCGGCGATGCGGACGGGCGAAGCAAATGCGCCTGGACCTTCTCGGAGCACGACTTTCCCCGCGCTATTATCTCAGAGCGCGAATACTTAGAGGCCCTAGGCGACCACATCCTGGCTGGATTCTCGGCGAGACGGCCCGGGGAGGGGGAGAAGATCAACGATCTGTCCGGGAACGAGCTCGCCATTCCCCTGGCCCATTTTGAGGTGGGTCTTCGCCTCCCCCTCTGGCCAGAGGTTCGTCAGGTACTGAAGTACTTCGGGGTCGTCATAGGTCAGATGACCCTGAAGTCTGTAGCCGTTATGGTAGGGTTCGCCTGCTTCCTGCGGGAGGAGCGGATCGAGTTTAATCTCGCGGTTTTCCGCAAACTATTCTCCTTCCGGGCGAACCGGGATGGCACCACCTACTTCTCCAGCGCCCACCTCAAGGTGCAGGAGACCGTTAACAAGAGTCACAACTGGCTCAAGAAATTTCTGTTCGTCAAGGGGGATTTCGACAACGTCCCCTACTCGCCGGTGCAGCTCAGCGAGGCGAGTTACCGCCCGCCGAGCCTGGGAGGCCATGAAGCCGACTTGTGCGGGTTCTTCTCCGGGAAGAACTTCGAGGTCGCGTACCTGCGCCGCAACCTCGATGACCTTGCCGTAGTTCCGCCTGGTGGAGGTTTGCCACTCGCCACTACCCTTGTCTCGCTCTTTACTCCTCAGGCCTCACCCTCTCTTTTCTGCAGGCGAGCGAGACGTGCCCCTTCATCCCCCCTATGAGAGTGCCCGGGTCGCCTCCGGGGTCCTCACTCGTTCTCAGGCCGCTGACGCCGCTCAGCACGAGGCCCCATCGATCACTGCCAAGAAGAGGCCGGGCTGCGAGCAGCCCGCTCCTCCGCCAAAGATGGCGAAATCTACGGGTCAGCAACCAACCGTGGGCCAGAGGAAGGGCAAGGCCCCGGCTGATCAACCGACCGAGGGCCCCCCCCCCCCCCCCATAGTCGCCTCGACCAGCGACGTCCCCGCCGAGGCGGCGGATACTTCCGGGCCGCCGGATGGGTCGCAAACCGCCGCGAGGCCGGTGCCGAGAGGGCATCGCAACTTCGGCTACGGCGAGAAATATCTGGACGAGCTTGGCGCCCCACTCCTGTCATGGGACAAGGAGTCTAACCGCGCGGTGGTCTCGACTCTGTTTCCGAGTTGGCTGGAGCAGGACACCATCGGCGGGGAGGCATATAATTTCTCGTTCGGCCTGTACTCGCGAGAGGACGCCGCCATCTATGACAAGGAGGCGACGTGAGTATTGGTGCACGAGAGCGCGCGGGCCCAACTACGCGGCCTGGAGTTGGCCCACCTGGTGGGGAGGCGCTGCACCCAGCTGGAGCGGAACGCCGCCTCTCTCCAGAAGTTGGCGGACGAGGAGGAGGCGCGAAAACTCGCTCAGGAGGACTCGGACCTTCAGAGAAGGCGGGCCGACGCGGCCGAGTAGACCCTCGCGCAGTACCTGGGAGGGGTGGTACGTGCTCACTTCCAACGACCGCCTCTCTTCGCGAATCCACCTCATAACTTCCTTTTCCGCTTTTCAGGATGCCGCGACGGCCAGTCGGATGGGTGCTGAGATCGCCACCCTTGCTCAGGACAAGTCAGCGCTGGAGGCACGGGTACGCGAGCTGGAGGCCGCCGCCGCTGTCCCTCCGCCAAATAACAGGGGCTACCCGCTCGCACACCACTCCGATCACGAGTTGGAGGTGCTGATGCAAAAGAACGCCGCCAGCGCCGCAAAGTACACGATGCAGATGCTGCGACACGCGGATCTTCTCAAGAGCGAGGAGGCGGAACTCTCGGCGGGCTACGTGGTTCCGGCGCTGTTCCTTCCCGTACCGGACCCTGGAGACCAGTCCTTCCAGCGTATTTAGGACTTCATGCCCCCGGATCTCGCGTCGCCCCCGCTTTTTGATATTTGTCTGTTAAGTGTATACACTATGTTCTTTATGCTATTTTGAGATGTAAGCGCGGGCCGCGAATTTACTTCTTGATTTCTTGTCTATCAACGCTCTTATACATGCTTCCCCACTCGTTACTTACGTCTGTCTGCTGTCATCGCGCGATGCAATCTTTTCCGCTTTCCCGCTCGACGCCGCTCACCTCGCGTTGCGTCAACGGGGTCGTATGCCTATGGATTCGGCTCGGGAGTTATAGGGGGCCTGGCAGGCCGTCCCGCTGTGGGCGACCTGTATCAGCGGCCCGGCCTCCGCTACCGAGGCCACTCGCCGACCGGGCGAGGCGAGGCGGCCCGCTGAGGCGCGACCCAGGTTCTCGCCTCCTCCCGATCGCCAATCTGTGGGGTGGGTGGTTATGCTAGACCCTTCCCCCTTTTGGCTAATCTTCGCGACTCCAATCCATTATTAACACCATTTGGGTAGTTTTTCGGCCCTGTCGGTTTGGTGGGAGCCCGGCATCGTGATTCGTTCTGGGTCATAAACTGTCGAGTGACTTCCGGCCCTGCCAGCTAGGTGAGAGCCTGGCAGCGGGATCTTCTCGAGGCCAAGGATGACACCGAGTGACTTCCGGCCCTGCCAGCTAGGTGAGAGCCTGACAGCGGGATCTTCTCGGGGTCCAAGCACATTCCATCGAGTGACTTCCGGCCCTGCCAGCTAGGTGAGAGCCTGGCAGCGGGATCTTCTCGAGGCCAAGGATGACACCGAGTGACTTCCGGCCCTGCCAGCTAGGTGAGATCCTGGCAGCGGGATCTTCTCGGGGTCCAAACACATTCCATCGAGTGACTTCCGGCCCTGCTAGCTAGGTGAGAGCCTGGCAGCGGGATCTTCTCGAGGCCAAGGATGACACCGAGTGACTTCCGGCCCTGCCAGCTAGGTGAGAGCCTGGCAGCGGGATCTTCTCGGGGTCCAAACACATTCAATCGAGTGACTTCCGGCCCTGTCAGCTAGGTGAGAGCCTGGCAGCGGGATCTTCTCGGCCAAGGATGACACCGAGTGACTTCCGGCCCTGCCAGCTAGGTGAGAGCCTGACAGCGGGATCTTCTCGGGGTCCAAACACATTCCATCGAGTGACTTCCGGCCCTGCCAGCTAGGTGAGAGCCTGGCAGCGGGATCTTCTCGAGGCCAAGGATGACACCGAGTGACTTCCGGCCCTGCCAGCTAGGTGGGAGCCTGGCTGCGGGATCTTCTCGGGGTCCAAACACATTCCATCGAGTGACTTCCGGCCCTGCCAGCTAGGTGAGAGCCTGGCAGCGGGATCTTCTCGAGGCCAAGGATGACACCGAGTGACTTCCGGCCCTGCCAGCTAGGTGAGAGTCCTGGCAGCGGGATCTTCTCGAAACACATTCCATCGGCCAAGGCCTGGCAGCGGGATCTTCTCGATGACACCGAGTGACTTCCGGCCCTGCCAGCTAGGTGGGAGCCTGGCAGCGGGATCTTCTCGGGGTCCAAACACATTCCATCGAGTGACTTCCGGCCCTGCCAGCTAGGTGAGAGCCTGGCAGCGGGATCTTCTCGAGGCCAAGGATGACACCAAGTGACTTCCGGCCCTGCCAGCTCGGTGAGAGCCTGGCAGCGGGATCTTCTCGGGGTCCAAACACATTCCATCGAGTGACTTCCGGCCCTGCCAGCTAGGTGAGAGCCTGGCAGCGGGATCTTCTCGAGGCCAAGGATGACACCGAGTGACTTCCGACCCTGCCAGCTAGGTGAGAGCCTGGCAGCGGGATCTTCTCGGGGTCCAAACACATTCCAATTCTCTATGCAAGCTGGCTATGACCGTACTGGGGCGTTTGAAGAAATTCATTATAATGAAAGTGTCACTTACATGCTTTAGGGGAAAAACGCTTCAAGTCGTCACCACTCCAGGTGTGACTCAGGGTCTCGCCCTCTACATTTTGGAGTCGATAGCCTCCTGACTTCAGAGCTTCCTTTACAATAAATGACCCCTCTCAGCTGGGATTGAGCTTCCCTACGGATGCCGACCTCCCTGCCGCATCCACCTTCTTCAGCACCAGGTCTCCTCCCACGAATTGCTTGACCCTAACATGCTTGTCAAAGTACTTGGCCATCCTTCTTTTTACCTCCTCCTGCCGGACAGCCGAAAGGTCCTTCAATTCTTCCACCATGTCAAGTGAGAGTCTCAGCTCCTCCTCGTTCTCGGCCTGCCATTCTTCCCGGCCTTCTTTGGCCGCCACGAATCGCGGCGTTCGGACTTCAAATTCCACGGGGAGCACTGCCTCGCACCCATGGGAGAGCTTGAAGGGGGTCTCCCTTGTAGCTGTGTTAGGGGTGGTTCTTAGGGCCCAGAGAACTGCGGGGAGCTGCTCCACCCAGATCCCCTTCAAATTCTCCACCTTCTTCTTGAGGAGGTTGACGATGATCTTGTTCGCGGCCTCGACCTGCCCGTTGCTCCTAGGGTGATGGACCGAGGTGAACCTGAGGTCGATACCCAGCTGCTCGCAAAAGCTGGTGAACTCTGCACTGGCGAACTGGGGCCCGTTGTCTGTGATGATGGCCTGGGGTAGCCCATGGCGACAGATGATCTCCCCCCAAACAAATTTCCTGATCATCTGGGAGGTCACCTTGGCCAGTGCCTTCACCTCCACCCACTTGGAGAAGTAGTCAATCATCACTAGGAGGAACCTTCTCTGACCGCTGGCTTGGGGAAATGGCCCAACCAAATCCATTCCCCAGATCGCGAATGGCCAGGGGGCCGTGATACTCCTGAGTCGTTGGGCCGGCTGTAGCTGAAGAGGGGCAAACAGCTGGCATTTGTGGCATCTTCTTGCGAACTCGGCGGCATCTCGGCCCAGGGTGGGCCAGAAATACCCTTGCCTGACTATCCTTCCCTCCAGGGTCCGACTCCCGGAATGGCTCCCACATTCGCCGGAGTGGACTTCCTCCAAGATCCTCTGCACCTCACCCTCGGCCACGCAGCGAGCCAGCATCCCCGAGAGTGTCTTCCTGTATAGCTGCCCGTCCCGGAGGAGGTAATAGGCGGACTTGTGCCTTAGCTTCTTCTTGTCTACCCCCTCCGGATATTTCCCCATGGAGAGGAGAACTACAACTGGATCCATCCACGAAGCTTGCTGGTCGATTTCCATAAGCTCTCCTTCCTTGATGGAGGGGCGGAACAGGTCGGTGATGGTGCCCCCCACCTGGGGACCATGTTTTGCCAGCTGATCGGCTTGCTCATTCTCTTCCCTGGGCACGTGTTGGATGATGAAAGTTTGAAAGTGCCAATGACCCCCTTCACCTTGGCCAAGTATGATCGCAAGGTGGGCTCCCTTGCCTCGAACTCACCGTTGATCTGGGAAGCTACTACCATGGATTCAGTAAGGACCTCCACATCCGACACTCCCAGCTCCCTGGCCAGGCGCAGCCCTGCTATCACGGCCTCGTACTCGGCCTGGTTGTTGGTAATGGGAAAGTGCACCACCACCGTCTGCTCAATTCGAGTCCCTTGAGGGATTTCTAGGATCACCCCCACTCCAAGGGAATGCCTCCCTGAGGCTCCATCTACCCTCACCTTCCAGGGAGTCGGGCGTGTGAGCTCTTCCTCCGCTATTTCCACCACGTAGTCGGCCAGAAAGTCGGCCATCTCCTGAGCTTTGATCGAGAGCCGCGGAACGAAGGAGACATCGAACTCGCTCAGCTCCACCGACCACTTGGCCAGCCGGCCTGAATGCTCCACCCCCTCGAAGATGTTGCGGAGAGGGTGGTCGGTCACCACTCGGATTGAGTGTGCCTGGAAGTAAGGTCGCAGCCTCCGAGCCAAGATGATTCGGGCGAATGCAAGCTTCTCCAAGATCGGATACCGGAGCTCGGCCTTCCTTAGGACCCGGCTGACGTAATAAATAGGGAGCTGCATCTTCCCTTCTTCACGAACCAAGACGGAGCTCAAGGCCTCTGCCCCGACCCCGAGATATAGGAACAGGTCCTCCCCCTCCTTTGGCCCTTGGAGCAGCGGAGCCTGTGTCAACTGCACTTTGAGGGCCTGGAACTCCTTCTCGTACTCCTTGGTCCATTCAAACCTCTGACCTCCCCTGAGCGTTTTGAAGAAGGGGGAGCATTTCTCCCCTACCCGAGAAAGGAAGCGACTCAGCCCTGCTAGCCTCCCCGTCAGCCGTTGGACCTCCTTAGCATTCCGCGGGGACCCCAGCTCCAAGATAGCCCTGACCTTATCTGGATTCGGCTCGACCACCGCGGGGGTGAGGAGGTGCCCCAAGAACTTTCCCCTGCTGGCCCCAAAGACACACTTAAGGGGATTCAACCGCATCTTGTATCTGCGCAGGGTGGCGAAGGTCTCCTCCAGGTCCCGGAGGTGGGAGTCCACATCCCGACTTTTGATCATGAGGTCATCCACGTATACCTCCAAATTCCTCCCCCTTTGCTCCTTGAAGACCCTATCCATCATTTTTTGGTAGGTGGCCCCAGCGTTCTTCAGCCTGAATGGCATCATCTTGTAGTAGTAGCATCCATCCCCTGTGATGAACGAGACATCCTTGATGTCCGGGGGGTGCATCCTGATCTGATGGTAACCTGAAAAGGCATCTAAAAAACTCATTACAGAAAAGCCGACGGCTGAGTCAACCAGCGCGTCGATCCAAGGCAAAGGATAACAGTCCTTAGGACAAGCTTTATTAAGTAAGGAAAAATCGATACACATTCTCCATCGGCCGTCTCCTTTTTTAACCATAACCACGTTGGAGACCCAGCCGGGATACTGAATCTCGGACACGAAGCCAGCCTTGAGGAGTTTCGCCACCTCCTCCCTGATGGGCTCCGCCAGCTTGTCCGCCGTAGACCTCTTCTTCTGCTGAACGGGGTGTGTTCCCGGGTCCAGGTTGAGGCGGTGGCAGGCCACATCCGCGTCAACCCCCGGCATCTCCGCGGCGTTCCAGGCGAAGATGTCCACATTCTTCCGGATGCATTCCAGCATCCTGCCCGGGTCCTCCGGGGTTATCCCCCCGCTGATGCGGATCTTCTCCATCCTGCCTCCACGGGTGAGCACCTCCAGCTCTACCACTTCCTCCACGGCCTCCAGCCTGGACTGCTCCGCCCATACCTCAGCATCCCCTTCCTCCGGAACAGGGACCTCTACCTCCATCTCTTCCCCCACAGCCATCACTCCGGCCACCTCCATATCTTCTCCTGTTGCCTCCTCAGCGCGACTCTCTACCCCCAGCTCCTTGCTGATAACCTCCTGCTCGGCCTCCTCCATCCTCCGACCCATCTCCTCGGCTCCCTCCTGCCAAGAGATAGTGTTCACCGCGGTGACATAGCACTCCCGTGCCACCTTTGGGTCCCCCCTGACTCTGACCTGGATCCCCTCAGCGTTGAACTTTAAGCATTGATGGAAAGACGAGGGGACGCAGCGGAAGGCGCTGATAAGGGGCCTCCCGAAGATTGCGTTGTAGCTGCTGGGGGCGTCCACGATGACGAACCTGTAGTTTCGGGACTGCCCCCCCAAGGTGACATGAAGGCCAACTCCTCCCTCTACTTCCTTTCTTTCTCCTGAGAACTCGAACAAGGGTCCATCTGCAGCCAGCACCCTCTTCGCCTCCACTTTCATCGCGTCAAACGCCTTTTTGAAGACGACGTTGACGGAGCTCCCATTGTCCACGAGGATCCGAGAGACAGTAAAATTCTCGATGGCTGCCTTGATGACCAGCGCATCGCAGAATGGGTCCTCGTGGTTTGGCATATCACTCCTGGAGAGGGTGATCCTCTCCTCCGGGGGTGGGGTTTGGGATGTGGAGGCAACGCTCCGCCGGTACATGGTGTGGAGGCTTGCCTTGCGGGAAGCCTCAACCCCCACCCCTCCGTGGATCACTCTGATCCCTCCTCGGGTCCCCACATCCACCCGGTCTTCATAGCGATCCTCCTATGCCCGAGGCAGGACCTCTTCAATCCTCACTTCCTGCCGCGCTTGCTGCTCCTGCTGCTGCTGCTGCTCCCTATGCCCTCTCATCTCCAAAAATTCCGGGCACGTGGCTGTTGCGTGCCCCTCTTCCTGATGGAAGTCGCAATAGGGCAGCTCCACCCTGACCTCCCTTCTCCTCCTCCTCATGATCCCCCTCCTTGCTCCCAAAGCTATGGCCATGGCCTCCTCCTGATCGGGGAGCCGGGGTCTCTGGCCCTGCCTCCTGCCCGGAGGGTGGAACTGATCTTGCCTTCCCTGGTAGTGACCCCTTCCGTAGTAGCCTCTCGGTGGCCCTTGCCCCTGCCCTTCAGGTCTCCAGCCCAGCCGACGGTCGGGCTCCTGGTGCCCCCACCTCGGCTGCTGCTGCCACTGGAGCTGCCTCTGCTCCCTCTGCCTAGGCTCCCCTCTTCTCTCTTCCTGCCCTCTTCCTCCCTTCGACTCCTTTTCCTCCTCAGTTGCCCACCTGGCTAGCTTCCTTGCAAATTCCGGGTTCGACGCCTCCCCGTCGACCTCTCTCGCCGCCCTCTCCATCAACTCCTCGTAGAAGAGGGGGGGAACTCTTTTTAGCTCCATTCGGAAGAAACCCTGCTGCAGGCCCAGGGTAAAAGCCATCATCAGACTATGGCTCGGCATCTCTTGGACCTGGGTAACTTCCTCCTGAAATCGGTCCACGTAGCTTCCCAACGTTTCGTTCACTCCCTACTTAATGTGGAACAGAGACTCGGACTACTTCCTCTTCTTCGAAGTAGTGAACCTCAGCATGAACCCTCTGCGCAAGTCCTCGAAGCAGTAGATGGAACTAGTCGGCAGCTGGTGGAACCACTCCCTCTCCTTCTCTCGGAGGGTGATGGCGAAGAGTCGGCATTTGAATCCGTCCGACATCTGACGGATGGAGACCACGTCCTCGAACCATTGGACGTGCTGGACCGGGTCTCCCTTCCCGGTGTAGTAGGACATCTCGGGTTCCCTGAACCCATCTGGGACTGGAGCTGAGGAGACCAGCTCGCTGAAAGGACTGCCCCCCCCCCCCCCCCACTGGGCGAGCCGGCGAATCTCGCGGGCCCAGCTCGCCAAAATGACCTCGGCTAGCCGAGCCAGGGAAAAGCTCGCGCCCGGGGAGCTCGCACCCTCGGCCTTCCTCGGCCACTTCCTTCCCAGCTCGCCTGCCGGGAGCATCCTCGCCTAAGGACGGGGCAGCTGCGATCTGAACTGCCGGAGTCGAGCACTCGGCCCGCGTGCTGAGTGCGAACTTGACAAGAGTCAGCACCTCGTTTCTGAAATCTTCAAACATCCCCACCGTTGCGAGTGGCGGGGGGGGCGAGTCCGGCCTGTCGGATCCTTGTCCTCCCGTCATTGAGCTCGCCGAAGCTTTTCTGCGTTGACCACTGTCCACGCTCACCGCACCAAAATGTTGAAACTGGAATCCGGTCTCCTGTGGAGTTCGACCCTTGGGGAAGGGGTGGTCTCGCGCCTACTTCGCGAAACCGGAATCCGGTCTCCTGTGGAGTTCGACCCTTGGGGAAGGGGTGGTCTCGCGCCTACTTCGCTCCTGCAAGAAAAATAACAAATAAGGCAAGGTGAAATAGACCTAAGGGCTCGGCAGGGAGGTCCCACCACAAACCCGGAAGATCTCTGAGCGCTTCCCCTCCTTAGCCAGAAGCCGAGCTAAGGCACCCTCAGAAAGCACTCGAAAACAGGAGCAGGGAGGCACTCAAAGCGTGCCTTCTGAGGTACCCCTTCGGTCTTATTTATAGTTTTTGGAATCTGAACTGCCAAAAAGCAAAAGAACTGACCTGAAAATACCAAAAAGCCCCTGCTTGGGTCTGCCAACATCCAAACCACGCTGTCCTGAACAGCTATGCGCAGTCCAACCTGGTCTGCCAACAGCGTGGCTTCGCCGTTCTGAGAAGCTATTCGCACCCCTGGGGAGTCAGCTCGCCTCCAATCCCCCTCCGCGGGAGGCGGGCACGATCTAGCTCCAGCGGTCCCCCTATTCTTCCTGGGCGAGCGCGAGCCGGACCGCCGCGACCCGCCTGTCCTCTGCCGAGGCGGACAGGCGACCAGGTCGCGTGCAGAGGTTGGTTGGCGGCCATTGCGACCCCCCGATCTGCTCGCTAGTCGCGGGTTGCTGAGTCCGTTCGCTTGTGCTGGTGCGACGGAGGGCACCCGCCGCTTTGGTCGGCGATTCTCTGCGCGAGCGGGAGAGTAGGGGAGCCGTCTCGCCTGGCTCGCTCGCCTGAAATGAGCGGGAGCGGACCAGCCCCTCTGCTGCATGTCTGCTTGCTGCTTGGGTGCGGGTCGCGGGGCTAGATCCGCTCGACGAACACGGGGTTGTACAAGTATTATTTTTATATTTTATGTATGCTATGTTTTAATATTTTATTTTTGATAATATGTTTTAATATTATGTTTGTTATGTTGTATTGTGTTTGTTATGTTTTTATTATTTTAGATTTTATGTTTGAACATAACTAATGCATGTTTTATTTTTGTAGGTGCAGCCTCCCACATGATTCATGGCCGGCCCTCCTTGATGCATCCCTCCTTCAAGTGAACCCGAGCCCTTTACTCCAAGTGCAGCAGCCCACTTCATTAGTGCAACCCACTTCAACCATGCAGCCGACCAGCCACTTCGTTTATGCAACATGGTGCAGCTCGACCCTCTCCAAGTGTAGCCCAAGCCTCCTCCAAGTGCAGCCGGCCAACCCACATGAAGCAGCCCACTCCATGGTGCAACCAAAGAACATGCATCCAGCCACCTTTGCATGGCCCTCCATTCAATGCATGCACCTCCTCCATTCAATACATGGTCGGCCACTCCTCCCCTCTCTCTTCTTTATTTCTTTATAGTCCTCCTGAGGGTAATCAGAATGTTATTCTTGAGAAAGTTGTACAGCCTGTGCCAGAGGCAGTACTAAAAGAGCAAGAGGCATTATTAAAAGAGTAGGAAGCCCAATTATCTAAGAAGAGGTTCAGAGAGCAGGCTGAATTAAGGCCAAACTTTGAGCAATGGAGCCCAACTTCTAGGAATATTATATTGACTGCTTGGAAGGCTGCAAAGGATAATTTCCTAGAGAGGGGCAAATGGTATTCTGACCAGGAATGGAAAAAACATGAGGCTAGGCAAGAGGCCATAGTACAATACAGAAGAAAGGCTAAATTAGGGAAGCTACCTCCTAATGCACAGGAGCCTAGCAAGTATTTCCCTAAGCCTTATCATTATTTTGAGAGACAGAAGATAAGGGCTGAAGAACAGAAAAAGAAAGATCTTAAGGAGAAGAAGTCTGCTGATGACAATGAAGCTCCAGTTCAAGCAAAGATTCAATCTGGAGAGGGCATTGTTATCAAGGAACCAGAGCAGCCATAGGATAGAATTTTCTTAAGTTTACAATCTTGTAATCATTTGCATTAAACTTCATGTAAACTTTTAATTAATACAACTTTTGGAAGTTGTAAAAACAATGTTTAATGTTCAATCTATTACATTGTTATTATGAGATAATTGTTTATACATCATTTGTTTATACATGTTTAGTATTTACCCTGTCATATAATACTGTTATACATCATATTGAGTATTTGTTATGTATGGTGTATATCATTGACTAAGGGTTATGACTTCTCCAAATAGGGGGAGATTGTTAGGTACATTGGAATATATGTACCTGATTTGAAGAAGCCTCACCCTACTCAATGATATACATCAAGGTGTATTTGATGTGCTTTGAGCTTATATGTGCAGGTTAAGTAACTGCAGGATTGCAGGAAAAATTCTAAGTGCATGTGTCGACACCTAGAGGTGAAGTGTCGACACTTATGAAGGCTTGTGTCGACACCTAGAGAAGCTGTGTCGACACTTGGAGTAATTGTGTCGACACCAGGAAGGCAGAGTCGACACCAGAAGAAAAGTGTCGACACATACAGGCAGTGTCGACACACAGTGAAGAATTGTCAACATAATCTGTGTCGACACTTAGAGGCAGTGTCGACACCCAGAGAAACTTTGTCGACATCAAATGTGTCGACACCAGGAGGCTGTGTTGACACTCAGCAAACTTCAACAAAGTTGAACACATGTGTCGACACAAAGGAGATGTGTCGACACTCAGCAAGTTTCAACACATGAGGACATGTGTCGATACAAAGGAGATGTGTCGACACTCAGCAAGTTTCAACACAAGAAGGCATGTGTCGACACAAAGGAGTAGTGTCGACATACAGCAGAATACAACTAAGTATTAAAGAAGAAGTATTTGTGTCGACACACTCAACCAGTGTCGACACATTCAACAGAAGGCTTGTGTCGACACACAGAATCAGTGTCGACACATTCTGAAGAAGTAGTGTCGAGAAGCTGTTACAACAACACAAGGAGTTGTGTCGACACCATCAAGGCTAGTGTCGACACTTAGTCTACTTGTGTCGACACTTAGTCTATCTGTGTCGACACATAAGGACTATCTGTCTCGACACTTTCAGACAGTGACAGAGATTTCAAAAAGTGACTGGATGACTTGACAGCTGCCATTTCAACCGGTAAACTGCAACTGTCAGAGCCGTCAGAAGGTTATTAGAAACTGGATCAGCCGGTTACCTTGGAGGAAGACTATTTAAAGGCCTTTCTCCTTCAACAGAGGTGATTGAAAATCAATTAATAGATCTAACACACAAAAGAAGAAGACCTTCGACAGAAGATCTAAGAAGTTGGAGAGAGAGAGCTCCTTCTAAGAAGAACAGCTGCTGAACCCGGCTGCAAAGTAAGATTCAGATTGAGATCTGAATCTCAAGACAGAAGTTGATTGAAGATCATCTTCTCAGGAGATTCAACCCTACTGTGTTCTAATTCAAAAAGCTTTGAAGAAAGCCAAGGGAGATTGATCTCTGCAAAGTTCTTTCAAGAACTCATCAAGAAGCCAGTCAACTCATCTCTCTCTTTCAGAGTTGTGGTTAATTACTTTATAATATCAAAATATCTGTAGGATCTTGTATAGATCTGAGTTGTAAGCCTATTTTATAAAGGATGAGTGTAGGAGACTGTGTGCTCTGAGTGTAGGTCTTGTTGAAGACTGAGGTAGGGCCTAGTGCCTGAGTTGTAGGAGACTTTGTTCTCTGAGTGTAGGTCTTGTTGAAGACTGAGTGGTAGAGCTTTTTGCATGAGTTGTAGGAGTGGGACACTCTGAGTTGTAGGAACCTGTTTGGGGTTCTGAGCTGTAAGATATGAGGATCTGAGGAGAAGTGCAGAAGTTAAGCCGAATCTAGTACACTACTAGATAGGCGAAGGGGGAAAAGTGGATGTACCCAGACCTTGGGGAACCACTATAAATACTGTGTGCACTCTGTGTATGTGTGTTTCTATGATTGCTGTGTTGTGATTGTTGTAGAATAGCATTTGCTATACAGAATTTCTGCCTTTAATCTAAAAAGATAAAGTTCACCTATTCACCCCCCCCCCCCTCTAGGTGTTTAGACACTATTTCTTTCAGACAAGGTGGTAAGAAGATGTATTTCCCGGGAAGAATGTCAACAGATTTTGAAGCATGTTCATGAAGGTCCGACTGGCGGGCATTTTCAAGCAAACCACACCGCCCACAAAGTGCTTAGTGCTGTCTTTTATTGGCCAAGCATATTTAAAGATGCATAAATATTTGTGGGTGGGTGTGATCGGTGCCAGCAGACTGGAAATATTTCCAATAAAAATGAAATAGAACAAAATTATTTTCTTGAATGCGAAATTTTCGATTTGTGGGGCATTGACTTTGTAGGCCCGTTCCCCTCAAGCTTAGGAAATAAATATATTCTAGTTGTCGTAGATTATGTTTCTAGGTTGGCGGAGGCCCAAGCTTTAACCCAGTAACGATGTTGGAGTCGTAGTTTCTTTTTTTAAAAATATATTTTCTCGTTTTGGTTTTCCTCGAACGATCGTTAGTGATAGGGGAAGTCATTTTTGCAATGCTTAGCTCGCTAAAACTTTAGCTAAATACGACGTTACGCATAAACTATCCACTTCTTATCACCCCCCAAACAAACGGTTAAGTCGAGGTAATCAATCGTGATCTCAAAAGAATTTTGGAAAAAACAGTTTCTACTTCTCGTAAAGATTGGTCTTTAAAGTTAGACGATGCTCTTTGCGCCTATCAGACAGCGTACAAGACCACTATTGGTTTTACTCCTTTCCGATTAGTGTAAGGAAAATCGTGTCATCTCCCGGTAGAAGTCGAACACCGTACGTACTGAGCGCTAAAGTTTTTTAATTTCGATCCACACTCGACCGGTGAGCACAGAAAAAATCAATTAAATGAACTCGACGAGTGGCGAGCGAACGCTTATGAGAACAACAAAATCTATAAAGAACGCACGAAATTTTATCACGATAAGAACTTGCGCCACCCTAAAATGTTTAAACCAGGCGATCAAGTTCTTTTTTTTAATTCGCGTTTATGTCTTTTCCCTGGAAAACTTAAGTCTCTATGGTCTGGACCGTTTACGGTCAAGGAAGTTTTTTCTTATGGAACTGTGTTACTCTCGCACCCAGACATGGGTGACTTTAAAGTGAATGGTCATAGACTGAAATTATATTTTTCAAATGATTTCGTATCTCCTGCAAAGGAGCATCTTATTTTTGTCTCTTAATATTTATTTTCATGTGGAACTCTTTTTCTTATTTTGGACTTCTTATTTTTATCAAACATTTATTATTATTATTCGAACGTTGTATTGTTAAATAAAGAACACTCTTGGGAGCATGCCCACGGATTTGTCTGCTTTTATTTTTTTGTATTTTGCTCTTCTTCTCGGTGGTCATACAAGTACAAGTTCGTGATTGCCGCTCCAACGTTGCTGATTTCAAGAAGGATCAAGTCAAGCCTGCTGGTGATCAAGTGACTTAAAGCGCAAGCATGGGGGAGCGACATCCGCTTTCAGCCTCACAAACCCAGGGAAGTCCTATTCTTTTTTCTTATTTTTACTTTACTGCATTTTCTATCCCTCCTCTTCTTCTTCACTTTCTCGTTTCTTTTTCTTTTATTGAGGGCAATGAAAAATCTAAGCATGGGGGAGGGTTTTGTTATTTTCTTTCTTTTTTTTCCTTTCTACAAAAACAACAAAATCAAAAAATTATTATAGTTATATTAAGCCTCTTAGGAGCACTACTTTTTTTTCTTTAACTTTAACAAAAAATCCAAAAAACTAGAAAATACAAAAACCTAAAAAAAATCAAAAAAATCCAAAATCCAAAAAATTATAAAATCTATTTGAAAATCAGAATCAAAAATTATTTTTTATTTTTATTTTTATGTTTCTTCTAGTGGTGTGTATGCCCATGTGTTTCTTTAGTTTTAAGTTGAATTTCTTTGAATCGGTTTTCTAAATCTATTATTCTAACATAACTTAGTTTTACTATTTTCTAGTTCTTAAATATTGGCACCTATTTTTTACGTTGTAAGTTAGCAATTTGTAGTTTTTCTCGTTTATTCGGTTAAATTGCGTACGAATGGTTGCTAGATAGCGTTGTCACTTTTTCATTTTGGGGTAATTCTTTCTTAATGTCTAGAACTTGTCTCTATTGACTCTCGAAGCATTTGCGCCGTTTTTCACGTACTTTAGAAATGATTTAGGCCACCCGTTGATCCGTTTGAGCCTTTTTGCCCACCAAAATATTGCATCTTTGCTAAAATAATTTTGGGCCTTTTTCAATTTTTTTCTTTGTTTAGCTCCACCTTTCATTATTTTTCACCGAAGCCAAAATGCCCCTCCTATATCACACTAGATTTGAGCTTTTCTTAAATATTATTTTTGTGATGGGTTATCATCTTTGAAAAATGAAAAGGAAGTCTTAAGTTTACATTTGGAGCTCTCCTATGAAAAGGAAAAAAAATTTTATGATCCAAAAAAAGTGAAATCAATAAAAAAAAAGAAGTTTATTTTTAGCCAATTATGTGAAAAGAAAAAAATACATGACCTTGTTCTTTTCTTTAGTTTGGATTGGAGAAACTAATGTACTTGTTGTTTCCCATTTTTTTTGTTTTTATGTTTATTTAAAGCTCATACTTGATTTAGTGTGTTTTAACTGCCGCTTTTATCCTTGATTTTCTATTCCTAATCATGTACCTAAGCCAAGTCTTTACGCCTATAAAAATCCTTTAGATCTTTAGAACGTGACACGAACCTGCAGTGGAGAGAGTGTGAACGGACAAGCCTATGACCACCATCATTGATGGATTTCTTTGGAGGTTATCTTGAGGAGATTTAGGGGTAATTGTTATTCTATCAACCTAGTAGTTCGTTCAATGTGTCGTTTATTTAGAATCTCTACTTTTGTTTTTCTTATTTTCCTAAATTTTGGATGCCTTGTTTTAGGGATTTAGAAATGTGTAATTCTTCTTTATGTTCTAATAATATTTTTAGGTCTCCATTTTCTAGTTTTCTATTATGCACTTCTCACCCCACTAGTTGTTAACATAAAAATTAGGATAGTCTAATTTTTCATATTTTGGTTTTCCTAATTATGAAACTTAAATTTGCTTCATTTGCTTCCTCTTCCCTACTTTTTAAATTTCATTTGCTTGAGGGCAAGCAAATACTTAAGCATGGTGCAATTTGATGACTAGTTTTAGTCATCGTTTTTTGGGCTAGTTTAGTCTAAATTTTTCTAGGTTTAAGTATTATTTTTATATTTTATGTATGCTATGTTTTAATATTTTATTTTTGATAATATGTTTTAATATTATGTTTGTTATGTTGTATTGTGTTTGTTATGTTTTTATTATTTTAGATTTTATGTTTGAGCATAACTAATGCATGTTTTATTTTTGTAGGTGCAGCCTCCCACATGATTCATGGCCGGCCCTCCTTGATGCATCCCTCCTTCAAGTGAACCCGAGCCCTTTACTCCAAGTGCAGCAGCCCACTTCATTAGTGCAACCCACTTCAACCATGCAGCCGACCAGCCCACACCATGCAACCCACTTCAATGATGCAGCAACCCGAGCCACTTCGTTTATGCAACATGGTGCAGCTCGACCCTCTCCAAGTGTAGCCCAAGCCTCCTCCAAGTGCAGCCGGCCAACCCACATGAAGCAACCCACTCCATGGTGCAACCAGATAACATGCATCCAGCCACCTTTGCATGGCCCTGCATTCAATGCATGCACCTCCTCCATTCAATACATGGTCGGCCACTCCTCCCCTCTCTCTTCTTTATTTCTCGTTCACCCCTCTTTCTCACTCTCTCATTCTCATTTAAACCCATCCATCCCCTCTTATATTTATTTTGTTCCTTTGTATTTTTCAAAATGAAAATGCATTCATTTAGCCTCTTCTCTCTCCCCCATTAATGTCATTCATGCACTTCTCCATTCATGCATGGCCGCCACCCACTTTTCCCCCTTCATATCCACTTCCCTCTAGAACCTTCCCCCTTATCTATAAAAGGAGCCCTTGCCTCAAATTTTGGAGAGTTGGATTTTGGGGAGAGCAAGTGAGAGTGCTAGTTCAAGAGAGAGTTCCTTTTTCTTACTTGTTGTTAAGTTTTTTAGTGTAACCTTTTTCTTGTTAGTGTAATCCTTTTCATTGTGCTCTTTTCTTTTATTAGTGTTAAGTTCTTTTTATTGTCTCTCCTATTATTAGTTTGTACTCCTCTTTCTATCATCAATGAAAATGAATTCTCTCTCTTATTTTTGTGGTTTCTTTCTTTACTATGTGTAGCTAATTTTCATTTAGCATTCGATCATGAAGATTCATGAAATGAGATGAGATTTCCTTTTACTTCTTAGTTTTATTTTTGTCAAATTTATTCTCGATTCTTATTTGATTTATCTCGTGTCGACGCCATATTTCCGGTATACGGTAGTAGACAATTTGATCTCATTTCATATTAGTCGAGAGACTCGTTGATTTGAAAGATCACTCAAAGAAGGAAGGAGTTGCAGACAATCCTAGAGATAGGACGACGTAAATCCTCCGGATTAGAGTCAAATCCAATAGTGTGGATCACTTCGATAATGCAACTTTAGGCATTTTTGATTTGCAAAGAGATTTCGGTCAAAACTTCTATAAGTTAGAAGATTTAATGCTCTAGCGAGATTATTTCTTATTTCCGGATCTGTCACGGTCGAGTTTGGTTTGCAATTTTAAAAATTAATTTCTTATCCTTCTCATCTCTTTTCATGGTGAATCATTAATCGAATACTATCTTTTTTATCCGAAGTTTTCATATTATCTTTAGTTTAATTTAAAATTTCTCAAAAAACCAACAATCGTACGGTAGGATAATAGTAGAAGCGTGAGTAATAGTAATTGACAACCCCGAGTTTTAATACGACCTTGGTACTACAATTCGATAGGTACACTTGCCTTTTCGGGTTGATAGTCATTCAACACACCAATACCTCGTATAGTCATCAACCAAAATCAGCATGTACCTGCTGCCTCCAAGACTGGCAGTGACGGTCGGCCCTACTGGATCACAATAAACAACCTTCAAAGGTGCTTTGCACCTGGATTGCGCCTTATCAACCATAAAGCGATAAGCTTCACCGTGTTGACATCCCGCGCATGCTTGACCATCGTCGTAGAATGACAATCTAGGCAAGCCTCTCACGAGTCTCCTTACCGCCATTGTTTTCAGCTTGTTCATTCCCACATGTCCCCAGTCTTTCATACCAGATAGCTGCACTATCACTGGCTTTCATTCGACCAGCACCAGAACTTGTTGATGACCCAACCAAGTTCTTCTCCTTACACCCAACATGAGCAGCGTTCACCGAGTGCAAGACAACCTTACGCTCCTTCCTGAGGTGATCAGTTTGCTTGCATCTATAACACCTTGGTCCTTACTTCCTCTTCCCATCACAACCAGGAGAAACACTCCTCTTTTGCTGATATGAAGTAGAAGGACCAACCTCAATAGCCCCCTTCACCCCCTCCTTGAACAACCCAACAAGGGAAGTCCAAACCTCCGCACCTGACCGACATCCGCTAATGTGGTCTAAGAGCTCTGATGAGATCACCTGCTTAAGAATAGACTCCGCTCTCGCATTTCTCTCCTTCCAAGCTCTCATCTCTTCAGCATTGCCAGCAGTAACCTCTTACCTTTTGTTCCGCGCACCACCTCCCAAAGGTCCTCGCTAAGAAGGTAGCACTCCATACAATACTTCAACTTCTTAAAGTTAGTCTATGTTAGGAGTTCAATACCAAGACCTCTTGCAAATACTGCTTCCATGGCTCTAACACCGGTTTCCTCTTCACAAGAGCAACAACAACTTCTAGTTGATCACTGCTTAACCACACCAACCTTTCTCTAATACCATGTTGAGTTTTTTTGATCTTGGAATGAGCAGTAGTTGTATCAACAAAAACGTTAGATCATAGCCAGAGACACATGCAGCAACAAGAGTCATTATTGATAACAACAGTCTTCTTACAAGGAGAGACATACATGACGAGACATGATTCACCAAAATTACTAAAGGGAAAGCAGAAATAATTACAAAGCAAAACAAACCGTGCGGACTGAACAAGTAGCCGTCGGTTCTACTGCTGCACTATGGAGTCCGCACAGACCGCTAGGTCGCCAGACCGCTACCAAGCCACGCGGACTGCCCATTATTCCAATGCTGAGCTCTAGCCGCCGATCTGCAAGTCGCCTAACCGCGAGGTCGCCCAGCTGCCAGACTGCACAAGCTGCTGATGCCGAACTGAACAGGTCGCCCGAAGCAGACGACTTATTGAACAAGGAAACTAGTTGCCAAAGAGAAGACCGTCTGGTTGTTATCCGCGACCTGCTGTTTACCATCTGTTGCTAACCGCAGAGTTCGCACTGTCCCTCACAGCAGTCAGAATCAAGTCCTGGCTTTCCAGCGCTATCCGCATAACCTGCATAGCACAAACTGGTCAACTCCTTCAACCCGCGTGGATAAAAAAAACCAGTCCACAACAACAATCCATGAGTTCACTTACTATTCAATCGCACATGAAATTGATCTGACAGGAGGTCCTATTATAGGCACGATGAGGAGTGTGGTCACCGCCCTAGCCAATAGGATCACCGCCTCATCCCGCAGCAAGAATAAGTGTATCCGCAAGCCGCATATACTCATCCAGTCCGTCGTGACCTGCGCAAGATAGCTAGACCGCCTAAGCTTAACCAAGGCCGGACATCAAGCCCACTCTGCTTTGTCGCCAAAGGCCAAGTCAGGACGCTGCCACTAGCCGAACTCTACAGCAACACCTTGTCCACCTATCCGCGGACACATCTCTAGTTTGCAACCCAAGTTTATAACCAAGGCACATTAGCCAAGCTGCCAAACTTTGCAGACACAACATCAGTCCGTACGGCTTGCGGACGAAACTCCAGTGTGCATTCCTCAAGCTTGCAACCAAGGCATATGGCACTGCTGCCGAGCTCGGCAGACTGAAAAGCAGTCCACGCTTAATTGCAATCTCCCTGGACTGGCCAAACCTAGACTTGGTTCAGAACCAACCAAGTCCACTCCACCAGCCACAAGTGTCAGTCCGCACTTACTAGCGGTCACTGGATCCAGTCCGACAATCCCAGCGAACTCCAGCACCTGTGGGCACTAACTGCCGACCTTCGCAGCTTCCGCTTGTCGCTCCACTAGAGCTAGACCAAGGCATCTGCCAAGACGGTCTGTCGAGCTCCAGTCCAGTCCGCTTCTTGCCGTACTCCGCGGATAGAGTCGCTATCCGCCCAGTTACCTTCTGGGATCCAACTATCTGTTGAGCATAAGACGGCCTGCTAGGCCTCCGCCTCTGTTCGCATAGACTGCGCGAACAGACCGCCTAGGCCGCCAAAGAACAAGCCATCTACAACAGCTATGCCGACCTGGCTATCCGCCAGTCCTGTCCGCATAAACCGCGCAGACAGGTCGCCCAATCACTCACTTTCATTTCACCATTTTCAACACGCGACATATTTGATTTTGGCTTTGACAACCTTTTAGAGGACTAAGGCGTCGAGTTTGTTGAGGAGTAGACTCCATCTTCGTTGTATCTTGCTTTGGTTGTACTTGTATTATGTTTGATGTGTTTTTGTCATTGGACTTTGCGCCCTTACTTTGTTGTAGCAGTTTTGCGTATTCTGCCTTCCTTTTAATGGATTACCTTTTTTTTATTTTGAGCTGTTCTTGTATGATTTATGTTGGCTCTGTTATCTTTGCGCGGGTAATTTGGTGGCAATCCTTTGAGGTTGATTGTTAAAGGATGAGACCCATATGGTTTTGTGACCTACTACGAGGGTGATGGGCGAACGCTTCTGACCGAGTAATCCGAGGTCAGATTTACTAGTTTGGGCGATGTCGCTGAGTGGTTGGCGGTGAAGGGCAGACCTTCGAACCATGACGATTGCGAGGGGGCAGACCCTGGTGGTGCCTCGACCTACTGTAGGAGAAGGGCAGACCTTCGATCACTGATAGTGGGAGGCCGCAGGGACGTGGTCCTGAAGAGGGGTGAAGAGCAGATCTTCGAACCGGTGGTGAGCGAGGGGGGAGGCCTTGACGATGTCGCGACCTATTGTGGACAGAAGGACAGACCTTCGATCGTCGATAGTGGAAGGCTGCTGGGACGTGATCCCGAAGAGGCGATGAAGATAAATATAGGTGTTTGGCTAAAATATCTGCATATTCATGATCTGATTACAGGCGGAATGATTTTTTTATAAAATCAACAGTAATATAGTGTTATTTAAAAATTAAGGTCATTGTTATATATAGATCATGTTTGACTCTATACAAACCATATTAATTTAAAACCGGCTATATGTAGACCAAGTTGTTATATGCAGACCAATGAAAAATTTGAAAAAAATGAATTAAATTTAATTTTCTTATAAGCAGTCATTTAATATTTTATTAGAAGAACATGTAGGACATTTTATATTAGCAAACATTACAAAAAATAGGTAATTCAAGACATAAAACAATTAAATCCTTCAAAAAACCATAGCGTTCGTCTTCTTCGCCTACTGAAGCAAACCTGCAATCAATGAAAACTCCTTCAAACCTTACATGCCCACTCAATCAAATCTTTGATGTAAACACCATGTTTGTTTGAAAAAAAACGAAATCACGTATAAATGAGAAATTTAACAACAATACGGAATAACTATCAGGAGCGCAAGCAATACAATATACATGATTGAATATTTTCGAATAGAATACAATACCATATTCTGGTATAGACGAAGGAATCTCCATAGGGCTGGATCATTAAAAAAAGCACATCAAAGCATATCTTCTTCAGTAAAATCACACATATGACCCCAACTGCAATAGGAAAAAAGGATGCTCCGAGCGCCGCCTTAGTGTTGTCAGTGGCGTTGTTGCTTCCTATCGAGGGAAGCCAAACACAACGATGACAGGGTTAGGATTCACCGATCCTGCTTTCATGCCAAACACCTCCATCGACAGGTCGCGAAAGGTCGTAAAACTAGAGTGTTAGAGTTTTACCTCTTGCAGGTCGCGAAAGGTCGAGAACGTCCGGTTGACGCCGCCAGCCACTGGAAACAGGGTCGTCAGAGTGGAGTTTGTCGTATGGGAGCGGGGCGACGGGAGCTGCTAGGGCAGGAGACGAGTATGCTGAAATGAGAAATGATTTTTTTTTGAGGGGGGGGGGGAGGTTTTTATTTTGTTTATATATAGTAGAGAAAAAGAGAAAAACTATATTTTAGATTTGTATATAGCCAAACCTATTATATATATAACAATGGCCAAAATTTATCATTTAAAACATCTTATTATATGATGCTATTTGAAAACTAAAAAAAAAAATAAATGAGACTATTTTGCTAATATTTAAGTTTATGAACCATCAAATAAGTTTACGAGACTATTCTGATTGGATGATTTTGCCAATAGCTTAAACCCAAACTTGATCGTCTTCCAATCTCCACTCTGTTCTAAAACCCTAACCCTAATCTGAACCATTTCAAGATCGACACAAACTCCTGCTATTTTTTACCTAAAAAAGCAAACTCCTACGGCGAATCGCTTAACGGAGCAAAAGAGCCGGGATCATCAAACAACCGATCGGTCTTCGCCCTCCTTTCAATACTAAATCAAACATGCCCATTAAAAATACACTAAAACGACGGCGTCCTTCTCCTAGACCTGGTCTGAATACAGTTGTACTCCATCAGAAATCTATATTTCTCCGCCATCTTTGAACATTTCCTCCGCCAGTTAAAAACTGGTCGCCATTGTTGCTCCCATACACATAAATACTCCTTACTCCCGTTCTAATATTTGGGAGTCGGAGATAAGATTTCCGGCGGAGCAGCTCACGATGTTTTCCGGCTTGAAGCAGAGGGCGCCGCCGCCGGTTCCGCCGCCGAAGGTGACCCTCAACGCCCGGGCGCATCCGCGGGAGGACATAGACAGCGACATGAGCAGCGTTGATTTCCGAAACTATCGCGTCCAGTTTCCGGTGACGCCGGACAACCATCCCCTGTCCCTTTCCGTCGAGGCGATCAATCCGCTGGTCTCCGCCAAAATCGAGGAGCACTATGTCTCGAGCTCGCTCTTCAGCGGCGGATTCAACAGTGTGACCCGCGCCCATCTGATGGATCGGATAACCGATTCCGATCCCTCCGGCGGCGCCGCCGTCGCCGCTGCTAAATCGACTGGTTGCGCCGTGAAGGGGTGCGACGGCAAGGTGATGCGCAACGGGCGCGGGGAGGAGCTTTTCCCCTGCGAGTGCGAGTTCAAGATTTGCCGCGATTGCTTCGACGACGCGGTGAAGAACGGGGGGATGTGCCCCGGATGCAAGGAGCCGTACAAGGCGACGGATGTGGAGGAGGTGGCGAGGATCGACGGGGAGAAGAAGGCGGTGGCCTTGCGGCGGCTGCCCGCTCCCCCGCCGAAGGACGACGATGCAGCGATGGATCGGAGATTGTCGGTGGTGAGATCGATTAAGGGTGCTGAGTTTGATCATAATCGGTGGCTGTTCGAGACGAAGGGGACTTACGGGTATGGGAACGCGATTTGGCCGGAGGATGCTGCCGAAATTGATCAAAAAGGGGGCGGGGAGGTGGTGACGATGGCGGCGGGTCTGAGAAAGCGCCGCCTAAGGACCTCGCCGGCAAGGCGTGGCGGCCGCTAACTAGAAAGCTTTCAGTTCCGGCTGCAGTTCTTAGTCCTTATCGGTAAGATTGAATTGCTCGGCTTTTTTAGGCTCTCTTTGGTTTATGAATTATAAAAATTTATTTTTATGTTTAAAAGTTAAAACTGATTTTATTTTCTTAGTGATGATACTTCGCTCACTTTCGCCTTCATTCCGTACTAATATGGCTGGATTGTGTGTTTCACAACAATCAAATTGCAATCTTTATATTCAAATCATTTTCAGCTATATTAAAAAAAATTATAGAATTGATGAATCCGTATAAATTTGATATGCATATAACCATGATGACATTATGTGATCCGGACATAGTCAAAATGAACTGCATGTAATTATCGCCTTTCAAAATGATCCGTTTGACTTTTTTATATTTAATCAATTATAGTACAAAAAATAAAGTTATATTTATATTTATAAATTTGTAAACAATTATATATATATATATATATATATATATATATATATATATATATATATAATATACGGGCTATCCTAAGATGCGGACCGTACATGTAAGAGAATTTGGGGGTCAAGATGGTCTCAAAACAATTATACATAATATTTATTTTTTAAAAATATTCAAAAAATCTTGAAACAGAATAAATAAAATTAGGTGTTGATATAATTTTGAATATAATATAAACTATCATTTGAAGAAAAATTATCCAAATAATAACTTAATTTTAAAAAAAATAATTTTAAAAATACAAATTATCATCTCACTTTCAAACTATTCTCTTTTTTAACTTTTAAGTAAGTTTTAACATTTTGTTTCCAATTTAATTTTAATTTGTTTATATACAAATGTTGAACATCTTATTGCCTAAAATGAAACAGTAGACATAGAATTAAGCCGCGCCAAATGTTGGTTACTCGCAAAACGACGGTGTGTTTCCACTGCATCACAGGTAAAAAGTTTAACCAAACGCATTAATTAATATTGCATATTATGTGTTTCTCGTGGATCAACAGTTAAGTTTGTCTAAACATAGCATCACACAATTGATGTTCTATATATGCTCTACCATATGGATTTCAATGGTCCAATCGATCTTTATAATCAATGTTGTAGATGTCGACCGTTATGTCCCACACATCAGCTCCGATATAATAGTTTTGGGTAGAAAAAACAATTACATTGATATTTTAAGTGAAAATATAATTTTTAAAAACATCTCCCAATATATCAATTCTGACCGATATTACGGGCAATATCTCGCAATAGATATATTGGCGGGGATATTATATATATATATTTTTCTTATTTTTAAGCGTCCCAACAATAATAGTTCATTTTGTGCATCTCTCCAAGTTTAGATTCTACAATTTTCTCATCTAACTCTCATTTGATGCTCATTATGTCGTTTACTACTGTCACTTAGTTTGTTGTGTAATTTATAAACATATACGATATATATTAGATAATATATAAATATGCATTATGCGTATAATTATATATATTTATAATATATACATAAATCAATTTATTTAAATATTAAATGTTAACATTATAAAAAATATCTCTAATATATTTTTTGGAATTCAACAAAAGATTCATATAGCCGGCCCGTTATGGTGGGATAAAGGTTTGAGTGGTGGTGTTGTATTTCTTCCACAATTCGACATCTTAAACCTAAATTGACATAAACCCGACATTTAACACTTGTAATTTTGTTCATAACCCACTATAACATGTTCTACACCAGTTGTCCCTCAGGGACAGCTTTTTTGTATATCGCTGGACGCTTTGTCCCATATGGAAAAAAATGAAGGCACCAACTCAAACACAACCTAAGGCTTCGTTCGGTTCAGCGTTTCGCCGCCTATATTTGGAGCAAATTCCGTCGGACAGCGTAAACAAACGGCCGCCAACGGAGCTTGCTCCGTTTGCACCGCAGCAAGGAGGAAACGACCCCGATCCGCTTCGTTCGGCCCTCACCTCTCCCACTCCAGTTCTAAAGTGTCATATCGACCCACCGGATGCACCCGCCACCTCCGAACCAAATATACCCTAAATTATGTAAAAAATAATTTTGGTGACATATGGAGAGAGGGCTAAAGCTTGACATATTCTGTGGCGTGTAGTTAATAAACATCTCAACTACACATTATAAGTTAAATATGTGACACATTACTAATTTACTATTATAGTTATGTAATATTATTTACTCGATATAAATAAACTACAATTTAAAATATATATATTTTTTCTTTTCTTTTCCGAAAAAACAACAGGCTTCTGATATTAATCCGCATGGTGGTCCTGGGCTTCTTCCTCCACTGGCGCATCAAGCACAAGAACGCAGACGCCATATGGCTGTGGGGCATGTCCGTCATCTGCGAGCTCTGGTTTGCCTTCTCATGGCTGCTCGACCAGCTCCCCAAACTCTCCCCCGTCAACCGAGTCACCGACCTCAAAGTCCTCAAGGAGAAGTTCGAGTCTCCGTCGCCGTCGAACCCCACCGGCAAGTCCGACCTCCCCGGCGTCGACATCTTTGTCTCCACCGCCGACCCCGCGAAGGAGCCCCCTCTCGTCACCGCCAACACCATCCTCTCCATCCTCGCGGCCGATTATCCCGTCGAGAAGCTCTCCTGCTACGTCTCCGACGACGGCGGCGCGCTGCTCAACTTCGAGGCCATGGCCGAGGCCGCCTCCTTCGCCGCCATGTGGGTCCCGTTCTGCCGGAAGCACGGCATCGAGCCGCGGAACCCGGAGAGCTACTTCGGGCTCAAGCGCGACCCGTTCAAGGACAAGGTGCGGCCCGACTTTGTGCGCGACCGGCGGCGGCTCAAGAGGGAGTATGATGAGTTCAAGGTTCGGATTAATGCGCTTCCGGAGTCCATTCGCCGGCGGTCGGATGCTTTCCATGCGCGGGAGGAGCTGAAGGCCGCGCGGCAGCAGAGGCAGGAGGCGCTTGCGGCGGCGGCCGTACATGCCGACGATGAGCCCCTGCTTGAGCCTATTAAGATACCAAAGGCCACGTGGATGGCCGACGGTACTCACTGGCCGGGTACTTGGATTAATCCGGCGTCGGAGCACACCCGCGGCGACCACGCCGGCATCATTCAGGTTCGTGATTTTTAATCATCAGAGTTTTCGTTAAAACCTAAATGTAAAATGCAGGGCTTTTCACATTTTGTATCCCCGAAGGTTTTGGCATTTTTATCCGAAATCCTTAAAATTGACATTTTTCACTCGTTACTACTGGTTTTTTTTGCATTTTGGACCCTCTACCTAAAATTTCAAGGATATTTAGATCTTGAGCAGCACAAAAACAGTCATTTTCACACTTTGTACCTCGGAATTTTATTGCAACCGGACCTAAATATTCTAGAAATTTTGACATGAGTGTGCAAAATGTCAAAAATTAATAATTAGAAATTTGTGAGTGTGCAAAGTGTTAAACCTCCCGTATTTTAAGCCTTTTTTTGCAAGTAGGCATTTTGTGTCATCTCACGAAATTCAAAATATGATGTTTTCTTTGAGTTTTATTTTTTTAGTAAATATGTTTGGATCGATTTGATGATACTAGGGGCGCAAGTTGAGTTGAGTCGGCTCGAAAGCTCGATGAACCGCTCGAAAGCTGATGAACGGCTCGAAAAAAGCTCGACTCGAGCTCGAGCTCATCTCGTGTTGTTCATGAGCTCGCGAGCCGGCTCATCGAACTGGGATAAATGAGCCGTCGAGCTCGAGCTCGAAATGAAAAGCTCGAGACGAGCTTGAAATTTTGCCAAGCTCGACTCGAGCTCGAATCGTTTGCATCCTAGATGATAAACGATTTTTCCCCTCTTCTCCCACGTGCATCACTCCTATCTAATTAAGGCTTCGTTTGGAAGGACTTATTTTCACCGGTCAGACGGTCAGGTGGTTACTCCTATCTAATTAAGTTTCGATTCATGCGATCGAAACCGTCTGATCGGTGAAAATAAGTTCTCCCAAACTAAGCTCAAGTCCTAAAATGTAAGACAATTTAGATAATGAAAGACGACTCTCTGCTACCATGTATGATTCAGGTGATGCTAAAACCCTCGGCAGATGAACCCATCTTCGGCTTCGGAGCGGGTGCCGACGATTCAATCAGCAACCACGAGGACGACGGCGGCGCCGTCGCCCATGCCGCCAGCACCGTCCTCGATCTCTCCGACGTCGACGTCCGGCTCCCAATGCTCGTCTACATGTCCCGCGAGAAACGCCCGGGATACGACCACAACAAGAAAGCCGGCGCCATGAACGCCCTTGTCCGCGCCTCCGCCGTCCTGTCAAACGGCCCTTTCATCCTCAATCTCGACTGCGACCACTACATCTACAACTCCCAAGCCCTCCGCGAGGGCATGTGCTTCATGATGGACCGCGGCGGTGACCGCATCTGCTACGTCCAGTTCCCCCAACGCTTCGAAGGGATCGATCCCTCCGACCGCTACGCCAACCACAACACCGTCTTCTTCGACATCAACATGCGCGCGCTCGACGGCCTGCAGGGCCCCGTCTACGTCGGCACCGGCTGCCTCTTCCGCCGCATGGCCCTCTACGGCTTCGACCCGCCGCGATCCAACCGATCTCCGGCGGGGGATGCTGCGGGATCTGCTTCCCGGGGAGTCGGGGGACAAAGCAGCAGGACATCGAGACTCGCGCGCTGCGGATGGAGGAAGACGAAGCCATGAACATGTACTCCTTCCCGAGGAAATTTGGGAACTCCAGTTTTTTGATCGATTCGATTGCGGTGGCGGAGTTTCAGGGGAGGCCGTTGGCGGATCATCCGTCGGTGAAGAACGGGAGGCCGCCGGGGGCTCTGCTGATGCCGAGAGTGCCACTGGATGCTTCGACGGTGGCGGAGGCGGTGAGCGTAGTTTCGTCGTGGTATGAGGATAAGACGGAGTGGGGGGCGAGTGTGGGGTGGATTTATGGGTCGGTGACGGAAGACGTGGTGACGGGATACCGGATGCATAACAGAGGGTGGAGATCTATTTACTGTGTTACTAAGCGCGACGCTTTCAGGGGGACGGCGCCGATTAATCTCACCGATCGTCTTCACCAGGTTCTCCGGTGGGCGACGGGATCGGTAGAGATCTTCTTCTCCCGCAACAACGCGCTGCTAGCCGGCCGGAAATTGAAGTTCCTCCAGCGGATCGCGTACCTGAACGTCGCGATCTACCCCTTCACCTCTATCTTCCTCATCGTCTACTGCTTCCTCCCCGCCCTCTCCCTCCTTTTCTCCGGCCAGTTCATCGTCCAGACACTCAACGTGACCTTCCTCGTCTACCTCCTCGCCATCACCATCTGCCTCGTCCTCCTGGCATTACTAGAGATCAAATGGTCCGGCATCGCTCTCGAGGAGTGGTGGCGCAACGAGCAGTTCTGGCTAATCGGCGGCACCTCAGCGCATCTCGCCGCCGTCGTACAGGGCCTTCTCAAGGTCTTCGCCGGCATCGAGATCTCGTTCACTCTCACCTCAAAATCCGCCGGCGACGACGAAGACGACGAGTATGCCGATCTGTACATCGTCAAGTGGTCTCTCCTCATGATCCCGCCCCTCACCATCATCTTCCTCAACGTCATCGCCATTGCCGTTGGGGTGAGCAGGACGATTTATGCGGTGATCCCACAGTGGAGCAAGCTTCTCGGCGGCGTCTTCTTCAGCTTCTGGGTGCTCGCTCATCTCTATCCCTTTGTCAAGGGGTTGACGGGGAGAAGGGGGAGGACGCCCACCATTGTTTATGTCTGGGCGGGGCTTCTCGCCATCACCATTTCTTTGCTTTGGATCGCAATCAAGCCCCCTTCGTCCGCTAATTCCCATATCGGCGGATCCTTTTCTTTCCCTGATCGCCGGTGTTTCCCCGGCTCTCTCTCTCGCTGCACGCTTCCGGCGCCTGCTTTGGTTTTGTGCGTGCATACATTGTTCATGAGTTTAATGTGCGCCAGCTGCTTGCTCTTTTGCCGTCGAGAAAATGATTTAGAGGAACAATATATAATCAAATCAATTGTTTAAATTTCTTTAAATATTAAAGAAATTATTTTGAGATGCATTTTACGAATTTTTAATTTTCGGAATGTATTTAACAAAAACTTATATTTCTAAGATGTACTTTGCCATAAAAGCAAATATATAATGAGAAGTATTACAAATAAACTTTAACCCATTTTATATTTTAACAAATAGATGTGTTCAAAATTATATACAGTCCTTGAAAACCTAATTTATAAATCCTTTTGGACAAGTTTTAGTTCTTAATACTACGGGCTCGAAATCGTTTCTGATGAGTTTGTGTGGGTACTGTGGGGAAATCACACACCTGCCATATAATATAAAGAGCAATCTTGCACTGACATATTGTTCAGTGGCGGATCCAAAAATTAATAATGAGGGTCCATAAATAAAATTTTATTTTGAATCTACCACATGTTTTATAAAAAAATTTATAGGGGGCTAGTCATCAATTATTTCTTTTGAACGTTTTC